>JADRCC010557404.1:2154-16883 GCA_019843855.1 Hylomyscus alleni | reverse complement strand
TTTACTAAAAAGAAAACTGTTCTAAGAAATCAAGGGAACACTGTATTTAAAGGTGTTTGTAATGTTTTAATTTATTTTTCCTGGTTTTTATTTGTTTCTGTCTGATATTGTTTTGGTTTAGTTTTTGTTTTTGTGAGACAGGGTCTCACCCTGCAAACTTTGTAGCCCAGACTTGACTTCAAACTCAGAGCAATCCTCCTGCTTCAGTCTCCTAAGTACCAAGATCACAGGTATGCACTTCTCTGCCCAGCTTCTGTAGTGTTTTAGAAGTCTAAAAAGAAATTTCATTCCATCCGACTGAACTCGACAACGTATCTGGCTCATGTTTTAAAAACAAAGATTAATGACCCATTCCCCCAATTCCATACTCATGAAATAATAGTCACATTTTAAAGTAGAGACGTGAAGTAAAAATGATTTAGTGGCACTCTAATAATTAGAATGTGGGCATCAGTAATCGCCAACAAGGATCCACAAGACAGAACTGCACGTAAATTGATAGCATCGGATGCGGTCCTTAGATAAAACCAATGTGTCATATGAAGCACGGGAGTAATATCAAGATCTAACACAAGCTACCATGCACCCTGTCAGTGAGGACGCTCTTGGGATTGTCAGGTTTGAGCTAGAAGCTACCAAGACCAAGCTTACCTGTATAAAAACATACACACACACACACACACACACACACACACACACACACACACACACAGAGTCTCTTTCTCTCTCTTCTCCTCTCCCTACCTCTTTCCCTTCTCATTCTACCTTTTATTCCTCTCTTATCTCTCCTCTCTCACGTCATCAAAACTGCCACAAAAAAAGAAATGAAAGCTGCCGTGTGATGGCATGTGAACCGTGACTCTGCAACCCTCACTTCCCAGAGGAAGTTCACTAAGCACCCTGAGCAATCAGGGACTACAGTAACCACCCCCCTAGGACAGACACACCTAAGGGGACCAACTGAGGGCTCTGTAGGACATGCTTTCAATCAGATGTATCTGCCCTCAGTGACCGTATGGCATAAGACCACCATCTCTCCTCCACTCCCAACCCCACACCCAAAACCTCTAAGGCAGAGGTTCACAAGCTGTGGGATCATGACCCCTTTGTGGGGGGGGGAGGCCATATATCAGATGTCCTGCATATCAGATATTTATACTATGATTTATAACAGTTGCAAAATTACAAGTATGAAGTAGCAAGTTTATTGCTAAGGTCACCACAATAAGAGGAACTATATTAAAGGCTCATTAGGAAGTATTCTCAGCTAGCATTAGGAAGGTTGAGTACCTCTGCTCTAAGAGGATACCTCTACTCTGTCTCATGGAATGGACTTCTCTTCAGAACCCCTCTCATGCCTATTTGCCTATAGGGCAAATAAACCTGTCACCCAAAAGGACCACGTGCTTCATGGTCTCTCTTGAACCCCTGCACTGAGAACTTTTACGAGTTTAGCTCAAAGTAAGAATTATCAGAGGCAATACCAATGTCCCCTTTTCAAGGTCTCCAGAAGAAAGTCTGTCACGAGTCAAACATGGAAGAATTTCACCTCCACAAACACAGACTCTGCTCCAAGGAAAAGACGTGGGGAGACAGCTCAATTCTCCATACCCTAACAGAACACAGCATAGAGATCAACTGAGATATTTAATTCAAAAAACACCTAACGCCCCAAGTCCAAGAGGGCACATTGCAGTCTATAGACACCCAAGACTTCACAGTCAAAGTTAGTTGATCCCAGAAAACATGATATTGCCAGACTTAATCTTATGTGAAAAATCTCACTTACCTGCCAGAAGATACTGTCTATCGTATTTCCAAGGAAACCATCACGACCTTCTGATGACACCAGCTTGGGGCCAAGAATCGTCATGAATTCATCAAAATCTACCTGCCCATCTCCTGAAAGGAGAAAGAGAGATATATGAGTGAAAAGTACCATAAATGTGATCGACAGCCCCTGGTGCACTTAACAACTCTATCTTTTTCTCTTTGGCATGACCTAAATAAAATACAAAGAGCTAGTGATGTAACTGAGAATTGTTTAGCATTGTTCATTGTTTTTTTTTCCCTAGACTGAGGATTGAACCCAGGTGCCCAAGCATCTAGGCAGGGGCTCTATCACTGAGCCATGTCCCCCCAGCTCCTCACTAGGGGATTCTAGACAGGGGCTCTATTACTGAGCCAAGCCCCCCCCCAACTCCTCCCTGGAAGAATCTAGACAGGGGCTCTACCACTGAGCCACACTTCCAACTCCTCACTGAGGGAGTCTAAGGAGGTGCCACACCCTCAGCCTCTCACTAAGGGATTAGAGAAACATATTCTACTACTGATCCATAATCCGAACTCTTCAAAGGGGAATTTTAGGTAGGTACTTGTCCTAGAGAGGTCTGCTGCTGTTCCTGCTGCTGCTGTTGTTATTGTTATTGTTGTTGTTGTGTATGTTTTTCAATTGAATCAAGCTTCTTTGGGAAGAGGAAACCATTGAGAAAATGTCCACAGAAGAAACACCTGTAGCCAAGCCTGTGAGGCACTTTCTTGATTAATGACTTATGTGGACGGTGCCACTCACCCCTAGGAAAGTGGTCCTGGATGGTATTAGAAAACCAGCTGAGCAAGCCATAAGGAACAAGCCAGTAAGCAGCACTCTCCACGGCCTCTGCTTCAGTGCCTACCTCTAGGGTCAGGCTCCTGCCCCACTTCCCTTCATGATGAACTATGATCTGGACACGTAAGCTGAAATATCCTCCCATCCCCACGCTTCTTTTGGTCATGGTGTTTTATCACAGCAATAGAAGCCCTAAGACAGTATTCTATAATAAATCAAGTCCCCAGCCCTTTCACTGGCATACTCTAAGTAAGTATCTTACTTTGAGCCACACCCCAGCCCCTCACTGGAGGACTCTAAAGAATCATTCTACAGCTGAGCCATACCCCAACCCCAGCCCCTCACCAGGGAATTCTGGGCAAGTGTTCTGTCATTGAGCAATAGTCCCGGCCCTCTTTTCACTTTTTGTTTTAGAGACAGGATCTCACTAACTTACCCAGGCTGGCTTTGATCTCACTTTGTAGTTTAGGATGGCCTGTAACTTGCAATCCTCCTTCCTCAGCCTCATGAATCACTGAGATGACAAGCCTTCACTACCAAGGTCCACTTTGTTTTAAAATATTAAAGTATCACAATAAAGTGGTAAGATAATTAGTAAAATATATTTTACTCCTCTCTTTAAAAACAATCTGTCAGATTGCTCGGGCCAGCCTCAGGCTTGCCGTGGAGCTAAGAATGACATTGACTTCTGATCTTCTCATCTTCACTCTCCAAGTGTTGGGACTTTATGTGTGTGCTATCCATTTAATCAGTGCTGGGGATGGACACAGGGCTTTTGTACATGCTACATAAGAACTCTATTGACCAAGATTTACATTCCCAGCCCTACCACAAGTCTTGACTATATCATTTCCTCTTGCCCCTAATTCAATCTTGTGTTGCTTTATTCATGCATAGAAAGTATATGGATGTGCACACACACATACACACACACACACACACACACACTCGCTTAGCTGTGTAGCGTCTAAGCTTTTGTAAGTATGCTTTTCGATAGTCACAGAGGATGAAGCTCCTGATGAGACATTTCTCAGTGCCTATCCCCATCATTAAGCAAATTCATGACTGTCTTCTATCTAACTGCCCACCCAGCATCTCCTCCTTAGCAATGACCACACCTCACATCTGCTGCTCCTCTGTACCTCAAATTGACTGGCTATGTGTGACAGAAGTCACAGCTTCATCCTTGCACTCACGCATAAACATAGTCATTACCTCTAAAGGGTTTAACCCCTTAAATACTTGTTGACATTCACTCTGTCATTTCTCCAGTAGGTAATTCTCTTTCTAGCAAGCTTGGTGGAATAACACTTCCAAGAATCAACGCTTGTATTTGGAAGTATGCCCCTATACCATCTTCCAAATAGGTTGAAATTACTTCTCCCCAAAGCAAATACAACACTTCCACAAACTTCATTGATATTTTGACCCAAAACTAAGAGAAATACCTCAGCATTTCCCCTCCCTCTCTCTCTCCCTCCCTCCCTCCCTTCCCCCTCTCTTTATTATCCTCACCTTTATTATAGCCTTATTATCCTCACCTTTGCATAAAAAGCAATATGTTGTTTTCACCTCTCTGGTTCTATGTGCCTGCTCGTATTTCTCCTGGGGGATGTCTTTACCCACGGTCTTCCTGGTAAATGGCATCTTGTTCTCAGAGGAGGAGCTATAATGCTGTTAATGTTTTATTGCTTCCTGGCCATACCTTATCTCACCAAGAAGAGTCTGCCAAAATTTTCATTCTTGTCAGAATTTATGTAGCTATTTGCTCAGAATTGAAACATTCCCCATTAAAAGGAAGAGGGAATTCACAAGACTCAGGAAGTTTAGGAAACTCATTAAGACACAGAAAGCTCAGGAAGTTCATAAGGCCCAGGAAGTTCAGGAAACTCAGAAGATTCACAAGGCCCCTCTCCAGTGGGTTTTTCATCTGCCTTCAAGTGACCTAAGACACTCTATGTAAGCCTTTACCTGTTACTTCTGTAAGTAACTCCTTCTGGTAAATGCATTGGTTCCACAAGCCAGACCTTGGTAGAATCATTTCTTTGATCTGTTATTGGTACCTATCTGAAGTGAACAGATGTTTGTTCACATTTTCCCAGGAAACGTCCCAGCATAGTCTCCTACAACTTCATGTATGTCAGGTACAGAACTTACCACTTTGTGTTCCCATCTGGGTTTGCTTTACTCTCCAAACCTGAGTTTGATTATGGAAGGTCAGAGAGCAAAACAATTGTGTGACTATTTTCTATGAAATGAAACATTTCCTGCTGGAGGGAGGTTTTTTTATTAACTAGGGGGAGTCAACAAAACACACAAGGCACAGAAAGCCCCTAGAACTTACAAGATTCAAAATGCCCCTCTCAGTGTTACATAAGTAGCCACTAGCAGGGGGTGGGACATGTCTCCCACCTGTTAACCAAATGCAGAGAGCTCTGAGATGAAGCTTTTCTGAGTCATCACCCATGCTGGGCAGACTTCTGGTGATACAGCTGCCCATGAGTCATGCAGTCCCAATACACTCACTGGTTCACAGAAGTAGACCACAGTGGAGTCATTCCTTTGGTTTGTCATCTGTGTGCTCTATTTGGGGTGAATAGACATTTGTTCATGTCTCATCAAGAAGAGTAACCCAAGAAGGCTTGAGACACCTATGTATACTGATTGCCAGAACAGGTATTCAGAATATGCTTAGAGAATGAATAAGTGGTCTCTCTTGATTGTTTTCCCTTGTTCTGTTAAAGCATCAATTGGTTTTTGCAGGGTATTTTAATTCTGTTTTCATGCTAGAGTTGTTGCTAACCAAAAGGTGTTTGTCAAGTCAACTTCACAGGCCAAACAGAACCCTAAGGGCGCTGAATGACTCTCAGCAAGTCATCAACATGGCATTAGGAACCCTTACAGCCATTTAAACTGGCAACACAACCAACAGCGTTCCACCTCCTTATACCTCTGCTCCAGTTGGTGAATCCACACACAGTAGCGTGCCAGAATGAAGACCCAGAAATTAATCCACTCTCCAAGTGTCGGTGCTTCCAAGGAGCACTCATTCAAAATCCATGCCCAGGGGCCAAGTACAGGCTGCCCAGAAACACACTGTCTCATAGGTGAAACTCCTGGGAGGATCAGAGAGGTGTGGCAAGCTGGTGGGAAAGGAAAGATTAATCTACCAAATGGAGTGGAGCAGTCAATGAAATGCTGAGTGGAAATCGATTTTTCTCTCCCCATTTGACGAGATAAAGGGAGCTGGAATTTCACCTCTGCTGGTATGCTAAAAATGTTCAGACAAACAATGAATTCGCATTGGCCTCTCAGATTAGCGAGTACTTCTAAATAGAAAACTCTCCAATGTGATACCGAGAGAGACACAAAAAGGATGCCTTCCGATGTGTTCCTGGTGTATTTGTTCCTGGGTATAAGTAGAAAATTATCTATCAAGGTAGGAAGAAAGAAGTAGAAAAGGGGGGAGGAAGAAGCTGAAGAAGAGAAGGAAGGAGGAGGAAGAAGGGGGAAGGGGGAAGTGAGATTAAACAGGAAAAGAGGAAGGAGAGGAGAAAAGAAAAGGAAGAAGAGGAAACTGAGGAAGGAGGAAGATGAAAAGGGAGCTGGAGGGGCTGGCAAGATGGCTCAGCAGGTAAGAGCACTGACTGCTCTTCCGAAGGTCATGAGTTCAAATCCCAGCAACCACATGATGGCTCACAGCCACCTGTAATGAGATCTGATGCCCTCTTCTGGAGTGTCTGAAGACGGCTACAGTGTACTCACATATAATAAATAAATAAATAAATCTTTAGCCAGGCGGTGGTGGCACGCGCCCTTAATCCCAGCACTTGGGAGGCAGAGGCAGGAGGATTTCTGAGTTCGAAGCCAGCCTGGTCTACACAGTGAGCTCCAGGACAGCCAGAGCTGCACAGAGAAACCCTGTCTCAGAAAAAACAACAACAAAAAAAAAAAACAAAAAAACAAAAACAAAAACAAAAACAAAAACAAAACAAAAAAAAACAAAACAGAAAAGGGAGCTGGGAGGGGAAGAGTAGAAAGAAGCAGAAGAAGGGAGGAAGAATAAGTAGGAGAGGGAAGGAGATGGAAGAGGAGGATTATAAAACACTGGATTTCTGCATCCCCTGAACATGTACCATAGACCCAGTTTATGGTCATCCTCCTGACTCTCCCATGAGGAGATCGTGTAGTGAGAGTTTTGGTTTCTTTAAAAACCCAGTTGATGAATAAATAAATTGAGTCCTTTGATCATATAGGTCAGAGCAGGAGGGAGGGAGAAATGTAGGTCAGGGCAGCGGGTAGGGCGAAAAACCTTATCACAGACAGAGAGTAGAAAGTTAGGTCTTAATCTCACTATTCAAATTAATCACGTAAGAACAAGGTAAGGTTAGTGAAGGAGCACTGTCTCAACAGATAATCATAACTTGTTTAGATTGCCTTAATTGCTTTGAATTGTTTTAATTATCAAAATGTGTGTGGTTATAAATATTGGTGGTTATGATATTAAAAATCCTCTGGGAGAGAGGTCAGAATAGAGCAGGCCTGAAGAGAAAGGAAGTTGCTAATTTGAATCAATCTACACCTTTGGTATATCATATCTATGATTTCAGGTGACTGGACAAAGAGCATGCTATGTGGGGAGAGAAGTTCTGTATTTTTGTTAATAGGAAAGAAGAAAAGATTTTGGACTCCTTCCAGAGTGATATGGATCAGTTATGACAGGGAAAGACCCCCTGAAGATCTTGACTACAGAAAAGAAAAATGCAAGAAAATCAAACAGGACAGACAATGTTTAATTCGTTCTCAGATCTCTGGTGGGGTTGAAGACTAGTTATAGTGTCATAACCAAACTTAAGTTGTTGAGCACTGAGGAAGATGATCTAGATTTGAAAGGAAGGTTTTCAGAGGGTAATGCAAGTTAAAATCGAAACATAATTCAGTTATAGAATTGTAAACTCTTTAAGTTAGGATAGATATTAGAGTAATGTTACCTTAATTGACAAAATTGATGGACTGGATGTTGTTAGTGTATATCATACCTTAGAGTTTACATAACTGTTATAACTATGTTCAATGTATATCTGAGAGAAAAGGCCTTTTTAATGGACAAAAGGGGGAAATGATGTAGATTTGATTTAATGCTTATATTATGTTAATTGAGTTCCCACAAATTGCACAAGAATCCTGCATGTAAGACACTGCAGGTCCCTACCCCAGTTGGTTCTGATTTGTAAATAAAGTTGTTGGCAGCCAATGGCTGGGCAGGGAGACAGAGGCAGGACTTTAGGATTCTCAGGCAAGGGGACCTGGAGAAGAAGAAGAATCACCATGCCAGGGGCGGAATAAGATGCAGGCTTGAGAGCAGCAGAAGACAGAGCAGCAATCATGTAAGAGCCAAGGAAGAGCAGCGCCACTACTGGGTCTTGGGTAGCAAAGGTGGAATATAGATTTTAGAAGGTAATAACTCAGGAGTATTGGAGGGGAAGCATTAGCAAAATGTAAGTTTGGGAGTGGCCCAACAATTGAGCTGATTAAGGTATATTAAATATGGGCTGTGTGTGTGTGTTTCATTAGAGAGCTCAAAACATTGGGACCATGGTGAGGAACTTACACCATCTTGAGAGTGGATTAAATCGCCTACTGCTACAATGTCATGTGAATCTGTTTTTTGTTCTAATCCCAGGTGTCCATAGCAGCTATGATTTGTCTCATGCTCTGTCAGGGGCGTGATTCTGCCAGCTGAAAATGTTTTCATTTGGGATTCATGGAACTCTTGAGAGGGTATAAAAATGGCAGAGCCCTGAGAGGAGGGAGGCTCTGCTGTTCCCCCTGCTGCTGCTGCTGCTGCTGCTGCTGCTGCTGCTTCCCCTGCTGCTGCTGCTCCTCCTGCTGCTGCTCCTTGTTGTTGTAGTTTGTCAAGTGGTTGTGAGCACAGAAACAAGAAGAAACTGGATATCCTGATGATGAAGATTAGACTTGCCCCAAGGATCTTGATGCCCCTCATCAGCAGAAAGTAGTCTAACAAGATCAACACTCCTCTTTTCCCTCTAACCCTTTTTCTCTCCTACCTAGTGTTGGGGAGTTGGAAGGGATTGGGGTGAAGGAAGGATGGTAGGTAGAAGAGCCCAATAAAATAGCCAAAAGTTATGGTTATAAGCTCTAACAATCATAAAGTCTTCGTGCTTCAATTCAAAGGCATAGACCCGTTTGTGTGCAAAGCTTATGAGATCTTAACTAAAATGTGTCTAACTTATACTCCCGCTCAAGGTCTAGAGGACACTGTTCTCACACTTGGAAGACTAGCAAGGGGGCTTGCCCATACTTCTCAGCCTGAGGAAATTAAAACTATGTTTGAAAATATCTACTTTCCAAATAAGAGAGGAGGGAACCACCTACTTATCTACCCCATGCAGAGGTCCAGAGGAGCAAAGAATTGTGTACCTCAAGGATCCTCAGGAGTTCTGATCCCACTTGTTATAGGACCAGGCAGTGCTTACAAGTAGATGCTACTTTTAGCCAAAGGCACCATCAAAGCCATGATTGAGCAGCAGACCCAATGCTTCTAAGATCTGCCTTGGTCCTGGGAAAAACAAGCAGCTCATTAACCACTACAAACTGTGGTCTGGCTGGAGGAACTGGAGAGACGGCTTAGGAATCCTTGCAAGCACCAGGAATCATGTGTGGGTCCCCAGCAAGCATGGCAACCTGCCTGTCATTCTAACCTGGGAAGGTGAACACAGGCGATCCTCTAGCAACCCATCTATCAAGTCTAGCTATAATCGGATGAGTTCTGGGTTTGATTGAGACATCCTGCCTTAATGAATGAGGTGAAAAATGTGACCAAAAATAAATTAAAACATCATCCTTGGACCTCCATAGGAATGAAAAGAGAGGTATATGTGCAACAACACACCCTTGCACTCCAAGACATGCAAGAACATGCACACATGTACACAAACACATACACACACAGAGAGTAATCTAGACTGTCTCGTGGACTGGGAAGATGGCTCAGTGGTTAAGGGCATTGGTTTTCTTCTAGGAGACTTGAATTCAGCTAGCAGCACCCAAATCAGGTGACTCATAGCCACTTATAACTCCAGCTCCAAGGGATCTAACACCCTCTTCTAGACTCTTGTATGTGAGCATCTGCAAGCACATGCACACATACACATAGAGACACACAAATACACATACTTGAAAAATAAAAGTCTTTGAAATGAATAAATAGCTCTTATCTTTGTAGGTTTTATGTAATCATTTAAAAGAATGAGTAATAATAAGAAACAGGAGATGTTTGACATTTTCTAGATGTCTGGTATATGAGTATTATACAAATTTATTTCAACACCAACACTATGAAGAATTCTCCCAGTTCACATCTTACCAGTGGTAAACATTAGGCAAGAAGGGGTTAAAATTAGTGAGTGGAAGATGCCAGAGAACTAGCACAACAAGGGCTCAACTCAGAACCCAACATTAACCCTACAGTCGACCATGGCCCTCTGCATCAGAGACCCCAGCACACAGCCTTGATAGGCTCATATTTGTCTCCAGTGTTTTCGAGTTACAATGTGTTTTCCTCTCTTAGCCCTGAGGAAAGTATTTAATGGGGAATTGGGAAAGGTGACCTTTGGGAATTTTAAAGTAAATGGCCACTGTCTAAAAGCCACATGTTCCTCAGATTGCTACTGTGCAGGCAGTGAGCATCCTTAGTCATCCTCACAGATGGTTGGTTCCCAGAGGAGTCAAGGCACTCACACACAACCCAACCCAACACACAACTTAAATTTCTCCTACTCCCAAAAAGATCTGGTCTGCTAAACAAGTCTAAAGAGGGCAGTGTCTCCAAAAGTAAGTATGGAACTGTTGAGGTTTGGTCTTCTGCTATATGTTGTAATGCTAAATACAGCCCCCAAGACCTGGTGGTCCCCAAGGACAAGAGAATCTGCATGTAGACCCAACCCAAGTGACACTTTGTAACCTTGTCCCCTAAGTTATCCAGGATTGGTGAATAAAGATGTCTGCAGCCTACAACTGGGCATAATTGAGATACGCGGGGTTTGGGTTCTCAGGCTTGGGATTAGGAAAGAACCATGAGGAGAGAGAGAGGAGGAAGAGAGAAGGAAGACACCATGGTTCAGGTGAGTCATGAAATCATGGCCACGAGGGCTGGCCAACTGGAGTTAAGAACAGCTCAGAAGGAACATGGCAAACAGTAATTCGGGTTTAATGATGGGAGAAGAGATTCTAATACCATAGGGGGTAGGTATCTGGCCAGCTCTAGTGCTGATTAAGGCTTATTATAAATATAAAAGTTGCGTGTCTTTTATCCGGGAACTGAATGATCAAAGGTGGGGGAGAAGCCCCAGATGGAGACTAAATATTTCTACAACATGGAACAATTCCTGTGCCAGTCACCTTTGTGTGAAACGCAGGACTGATTGTACCCTTACAGGTTACAATTGTGTGCGTGTGTATGGTATATGTGCATGTGCATGCCTGCGTGTGGAGACCAGAGGCTGGCCTTGGTGGTTGTCTTCAATTCATCTCCACCTTGTTCATCTGAAAGAGCCTGGAGCTCACCGGTCCTGCTAGAATGCCTGGGACCCTCTTGTCTCTGCCTCCCCAGTGCTGGGATTACAGGTATATGCCATCCCTTGTGGCTTTTGCATTGGTGCTAAAGGTCCAAATTCAAGTCCTTGAGGCAAGCACTTTCCCATTCCAACTGAGCCATCTTTCCAAGCTACAGAGGAATTTTTGTAGGCATTATTTATTAGCATGGATTATACAAAATAATAGGGCCACCATGAGATTTTTAGACACACATAACTGATTCTCTTTCATCCTCTGCTCCTCTCTTGCTGGTCCATTTTCTTTTCCCAAATAGTCTCCCTTCTATTTTTATGCCTTATTTTTTTTTTTTAAAGAAAAGTCTAGATTCCACATACAAGAGGGCCAGGAATCTAGATTTTTAAAAAAATAAATAAAGCATGTAAATAGATTATTTCTCTAAATTCAGCTTATTTTACTTTTCAAAGGGTTCTTAATTGCAATGTTTTTTAAATTGCATCTGAGTGGGGTAGGATGTGTACCCCAGGCACGTGTGGAGGTCAGAGGGCAGCTTGCAGAAGCCAGTTCTCCCCTTTCACCATGTGTGTTCCAGGGATCAAACTCAGATCATTAGGCTTGGTGGTTGGCATCTTTACCTGCTGAGCTGTGTCAACAGGCTAGTTGCGAACTCTTTTATTTAGCAATGGTTTTATATGAATCTCGACTAAGCGAGTAATTACAGAATGAAGGACGCTCACTCCTTCCAGCTGTCTGTCCTTCCTTCAGTAGCTTCCTCTGATCTGGATCCACTCAGCAAGAGGTACAGGGAGCTAGCCTGCCGAGGACCTCCTCTGGACTCCTACAGCTCCAGGAGCCACAGTAATGAACTTGAACTAGGCCGGGAAGCTGCAGGGGGCCCAGATCTGTACATTGCTCATTACGAACAGACAGCTGAACTTTCCAGGAAGATGAAAACTCGTCATAAACTCCCTGGAAAAGCGAAAGGAAAGGAAAGGAAAGGAATAGACTGTAAAAGCTGGTAAGCATGGATGGGTGACGGGGCTAAGTGTAAACTGTGCGACTGAGAAGTCATTCCACTCTGTGAAATCTACCCCAGGGGACAGATACTCACAGTAGGCATATCCCAGGCCATAGAAGTGAAGTGTACAAGCCACTGCTTTAGGCCAGAAGCGAGGGACCATGGTGGATTCATAAATCATTACACTTGATGCCTTGGGTTCCCAAGGCAACATCCTCAACTGTTTTCAGTATATCCTTGAAGAAGGAAGGAGCTTAACAAGCTGCAAAGGGAAACAAAGTGTGATGGCCAATCTTCACCACCAACTTGATCTTCCTTGAAGGACAAAGCCTTTATATCGGTTCCTGGTTTGAAGAGAGATGGCCGATGGGTAATGGTGGGGAAGGCATGGCAGCCGAGACACACTTGGTTCTGGTCGACTGAGAGCTTACAGTGCAGCTTGCTCACCCTGGGGCAGAGTAGGAGGCAGAGAAAGGATGGGATGTGTAGCCAGGTTGGAACTCTCAAATCCATCCCCAGTGACTGTGCACCAGTCAAGTCTTGGCCCCTAAAGGCTCCACAATGTCTGGTAACAAACAAGTGTCAAAAACATAGGAGCCAATGGGGCACATTTTATACCCAGACCATAGAAAAGATGGATCCCAAAATAATCCAGGATGAGCCAACAATGGACTGAACGGGACCATGGTCTCCTTCTATGGAGATGGGGGATAGGCAGGACCTACAGTGGAATGCATTTTAGGAGTTCTCTTTTTTATGTGTGTGTGGAACAAGGGACAATATATGTTCATGGCGGGGGGGGAGTATACATGTGTGCAAATGGCCATGTATACATATATATGGGTGTGAAGGCCAAAGGTTGACACTGGGCTTCTTCCTCAGTTGGTTCCTACCTTATAAATGAAAGCAACGACTCAGCAAAGCATGCCGATTCGGCTAGTCAGGCTAGCTTTGGAAATTCCTCATCTCTGCATAACAAGTGTTTGGATTAGAGGCAGATCATCATGCCTGTCCAGCATTTATGTGGGTTCTGGGACCAAACCGTGGTCTTCCTGCCCATCGAACAAGTATATTACATGCTGAGCTCTCTCCCTAGCCCATCTGTTAGATATTGCTTCTTGATCACAACTCATCTAAGATATCATCATTTCTAAAAAAAACTTACAAGTAGAAGATGTGTGTGTGTGTGTGTGTGTGTGTGTGTGTGTGTGTGTGTGTGTAAGTACATGTGAGTGCAGGTGCCCCTAAAGACAAAAAGAGAACATCACATCTCCTGGAGCCAGAGTTAACACTGGTTGCGAGCTGCCCAACATGGGTGCTGGAAGCTGAACTTTGGTCCTCTGCAAGAGCATCCAGGGCTCTTAACCTCAGAGCCAGTTCTCCAGCCCCAAAAGGCTTTCAAGAGGCTGTTGAAAAGCAAGGTCTATATCTAGCTCTTCCTAAAAGGATTTCTTTGAATTGTCTAAGCTACGTCTCCTTTATTGGCTTAAAAAAATGCGTTTAAAGTTGGATATTCAAATCCCAAGAAGTATGACGCTCAAGTTAAAGTCCAAATTTAAAAGCTCATATATTTTGTTTCAAGGTGGTTCTAAGTCTTTCTGCTTACAGCTGGGGCTGGGAGATGCCTGGTTTCCGTTTGTGGGTTTTTCGTGGAGAATGGCAGCTTGTTTCGCACATTATTCTTTTTCATTGTTCCCCTCCTCTTTGTCCCTTCCCCTCTTCCCTGCTCTCAGTATTTGTGTGTATTTGTGTGTAGAGGCCAGAGGTCAGCCTTAGATATCATTCTTCAGATGTCAGTAACCTTGGTGTTTTGTTTTGTTTATTTTGGGGTGTGTGTTTGTTGTTTGTTGTTTGTTGTTTGGTCTCTTGCCCAGCCTGGGGTTTCCAAGTCAGCTAGGTTGGCTGACACAGTCCCAAGGATGCATCTTCCTTCAGTTGTATGGAGCCTGATATTACATGTGTCCCAATACTAGGATTTTTTTTTAAACGGGTTCTAGGGATTGAACTCAGGTCAATAAGGTTACAAGACAAGCACTTAACCAAACAAAGCCATCTTTCCAAAATATCTGATTTGTTTTTATTTATATTCTAGTGGCAGGGTCTCTCCTGGAAGCGCCATTTTCTCTTCCATTATAATTTCACATCCAACATCTCAGAAGGTGGTTGTATTATGTTCTATGTGATGTAAGTTAGTACCAAATGATGTTTTCTGTATTATTTCAAAAACTATGCTTCTTAGAAGAAGTCATCAGGATTCAGCTAATACCTTCCTGAGCCAAACTATTACTCCTCAGGAATTATTTCACAAGATCGCTAAAGCATAGGGAAGGAGAAGTAGCTTACTGTTTGCTTGCAAATACATTGCATGCCAATTCTGAAAACACACTGGACCGACTGAAAAACTAAGGATTTCTTTAAGGGTCTATAGATCTAACGAGGCCTCAATACCATGAAGAAAGATCGTGATACAGTAGCAAATAAAGCTAGCCTGGAAGCTGGCTCCTCTTATCTGAGCTACTCTAGAGGGTA
>JADRCC010557396.1:0-19599 GCA_019843855.1 Hylomyscus alleni | reverse complement strand
TGCTTAAGATATTTATAAGCAATTGTTGGACAACCTCCAAAAGAAAAGAGACATAAAAGAATTAAAGTCATTTATCAAAATCACTAGCAAGCATCCCTGGACCCAGAATTCACAAAGAAGTGAGACATAAATCTCTATTAATCTCTTATATGTGAACATGAGTGATCAAGAAATTTAATTCTTTCATGATTGGATACAATTAGGATTATATGAGAATACATATACTCTCAGTATTCCAAGAATGCATGCAATAGTCCAGACTCCACAACTAAAACTTCTGAATTGATAGGCTAACTAACTTGAGAATGTTTTTTTATTCTATTGCTCTGGCTTATCAAATTAAAGAATTTTTCTAGCATTTATTATCCCTTTGAGATTTTGTTTATAAAATCCATCTATCATATTAACAATAATACAATGTGGGATTTTGGAAACAACCCAAAAGGTCAATTGATCTTATATCTTAAATTTCAAATTTATAGGATAATTTAAGATTCTGCCTATGTTTCTAGCTCAATAGTTAGAACACTTCATGAATGATAGTAATTCATTTTATGCGGTGAAAATGCTGATAGATTCCCTCAGGTAACAATTTTAAATTATAAATAATTTATTTAAAATGTTTTTTTTAAAAATGTGACTATACGTTCTATTTGTAATATGTAAAATATTTATGTGGATGAGAAGATGATATATAGCATATGAACACAAACATGTGCATATACAGGTTATTGGTAGACATATATTATGACATGTATACCACTCCCACATGTTACTTTTATGATTGCCAGTTGTGATGCTTCATTTTTTTGTATCAACTAAATTGGATAAAGGATGATTAGATTCCTAGTATAACAATTTCTAGGTGTTCTTTTTTTTATTTTCTGGAAGAGATCACATTTGAGTCAGTGAACTGGAAAAGAAGATTTATAACTCATCAACCTTTGTGAGGACCACCTAGTGTGAAGGGTTGTAGAGAGATATTGCAACAAAGGAATCTGTCTTCTCATCCTTTGCCAGGTGCTAAGATTATTGATTGACATTGGATAGACAGCAGCTTTCTTCAAAAATCCTAACACAATAAGATATTAAAGTAAAATATTTTACTCCAGAAATAAAAATTGTTTGATATAGAAACTACATTAAAATAAAATATCTTCTGCTGATACCAACTTAGCTGCTGTCTGACGTATTTGATTTAATAATTATGCTTAAATTGAAAAGTTATAAGTTTACTAAGGAATTACTTAACAACTGTGTCTATAATGGAAATTCTATAAGATTATAGATCAAAAGTATTTATTATCCAGTTTATTAATTTACAACCAATAGCTCATAAAGAAGTAATTAATAAAATATAAATTAAAGAAACTAAGTGAAAAATCTAAATATTTAATTGAGCTAGTCTTACTTGCTATACTATACAAGCATACATAAAAATGCAAAATAGGGCACTAAGGGAGGAGAAAGACAGTCCGGACTGTGGCAAGATAAGCAGCCTTGGGATATTTCCCCTGGGGTAAAGACTTAGGATCAAAAGACACACTTATTCATTCTAATTTAAATAGATCTCTATGTATGCTGATCTAAAAGACTCTTATTTATTTTCAAGAATGGCTCCAATAAGGATTTCATCATGGTCATTTGATGTTATATTTTTAACCACCTCTTCTTATAGAAATGTCACACTAACACCATTCAACATCTGTTTGTAACGACAACAGATCTATGGTATTCAGATGTTATTCCTATTACTCTAGTGGAATGTTTGAAAGCAACTATTTGCAAAACAGGAAGGTTTATTAAGTTTTCACTTGGTCAAAACTCCAAGATCAGTTTGACTCATGGGCTTGGCCCTAGGTGTAGGCAATAGATGGTAAAGGATCTTGGTTTAAGTCCATGTAAAAGTAAGAGGTCACATAAAAAAGAGAAGTAAAAGTGCCGCAGGCCGGCCGATCTGGGCCTCCCTCAACCCGCGGGAGAAATGGGGTCCTAGTCAGATCGACAAGGCGTAGACGAAGAATGATGGCAGAGACGACACATAAAGTATAGGATCTGAATGTATTTCTTAAATATGGCATCAGACTTTTACAGTCATTGCTAAAGAGAAATGATAAATCTGGCAACTCAATAGATGAGGTACATCTGAGGCTACCTGAAACACACTGGGTCTAAAGCAGCAGCCATCTCCTCTGGACTGGCGCTGCATCCTCCGGCCCAAGCACTCTGGGCCCCGGGGGACTGCGAACTGCATGAATCTAGATCCTAGTCCATCTCAGTCGGTGAGTCAGAGAGAGAGAGCAAGAGCACAAGAGCGCAAGAGAGAGCACAAAGTGAAAAACCAGGCTTATATATGGCATACAGCAAACAGGGCAGATGACAAGAGTCACGTAGGTGGGCGGAGGTTACAGCAAGGGACACAAGACTGAGGTCACGTAGGCAAGTGACCGCTACATCAAGGTCAGTAGGAAAGAGCAGTTGAGCCCTCCCTGCTGGGGCTATAAAGTTCTCTGGGTCTTGCTGGAGGCAAGCACCTGAAAGTTAAGACCTAACAGTTCTAAATAATGCCCTAGAGTGAGGGAAGGGCTCGGATTACTCTCTAGTATGTGATACAGTTCTGACTATTGTGGGACTGCCCTGAGAATTCTAACTATGTTAATAGTAAGCTATGGTGCCTGACCTCTGTTGCTAACTCTGAGGACATTCTATCTGATAAGGCAGATTCCTTCAGAGCAATTCCAAGCTGTCCTTAGCTTGGAATTGAGTTAGGATATGTTGGAAACATTGTGCTAGCTAGGAAACGATGCCCAATCTTAGCCATTAACGAATCATTTCTTGGGGTACCGTTATGCCTAAATAAGAGGGCGTGTTGATGATTGGAAAGACTAATCTGGAACACGTCTGAATTAGGGGATGATGCCAGCGACTATCTGAATACCCAGGAGGTGCAAGCTCTCTTTTGGGGCCATATCGCCTCTCATCCTTAATCAGGCTTTTACCCCTTATAGTTTGGATATGACTGGTGTAGACTAGAGGGCGTGGCATAAAAGGACATGAGGAGAGAGAAGAATCCTAATCTACTTTGAAAGATATTACTAATGATTGTAAGGATTACCAGTCAGCACTACTCCCAAATTTCAACAGATTCAAACAGATTCAAATTCAGACTAATTTCTTAATCAAAATAAAAATTTTTGGAGGGCTTACTGAACCCATATGCAAAATGTAACTGGTGCAATTTGGAAAAACCATAAAGCATAGTGCATCACTTCCTCATAATTATATTATTATGATTGCCCAAACTTGGATAATTGCATTCTTTGTTCTCTGAAAACTGACAACTGTGATCAAAAATGGAAAACACTTGGAGAGGATTTGTAATAAAAATGTCAGTCAAAGTCTCTGCAACTTGGATGTCATGAATTCTTTCCTTTAGATTCATCTCCATATTATCCTGGAATTGTTTTCTTGCTATATTACATATTTACTTCACTTTTTGTAAACTAAGAAGTGAAAAGAAAAAAATTAAAGTAAAATTAAAAACAGCTTTAAAAAGGTAAAACAAAAAAATATAAACAATCAAACAACAAAGCAGAATGAAGAAATCCTAAATGATACAAAGATCCTAGCAGTTTTCTTTGGAGGGCTCAGAGGACTCAAGGGAGGGTTGTAGGATCCCCACATCTGGATTTACTGATCGTATGATATTCAGCAAGTTGTTTGACCTACTGAGATCAAGTTATTACATAAAGATAAAGAAATGCTGCAGCTAAGTTAGTATATGGATTAAAGATTCTCTTACCATTTGATCCCAGATAGCAAAATTTGGATTTGATAGGACATGGATTAAAAAATTCCTAGTGAAACTGTGATTTTATGACTTAAGTATCAAGTCAACTATATCAGATGGTGGTTTAATATTCAGCATGTATTAAATATTCACTAAAGTGGTAGTCTAAAGTGAATATAAAAGCTATGGTTATTTTTTCATAAAGATATCTAACCCAGAAAGAATTTAAGCTAAACTGCAAAATCTCTAAGAACTTCTCCGAAGGACCTTTATAAAAATCATTAACCAGTCTTTGATTTACCATTTCTGTGATTTTATGACATATTGTAGAATATTCTAACCTGTGATCCATCAGATTGTTCTTTGCACTCACTCAGTGTGCTCATGCTTCTTTGTCTCTTTACCCTTTCTATCTCTGAGGTTGTTCCTATGATTGTGATATAGCCAACACACAATTAATCTGGTCCTAAATTAATAATACCCCCCAAAGGGGAAAATTTTGAAATGCTCATGCATTAAAATATGGCATGAGGGATGTAATTCATAGTGTCTCCATGCATGTGTATGTATGTGTATGCGTGTGTGAATTAGAGATAATGAAAGAAATCGAGGGTAGGGATAGAGAGATGCGTGTAGCTAGCTGTTGGCAACCTTAAGTAAATTCCCCACCTTATTAAATAAATTATATTCTTGCTACATTACTGAAAGACTAAGGACACCTGATTGAAAATTGTGAAGCCTGAAAATCTGGAGACAACAGCAGTAAAGAACAAACTGCATTGTTTTGCTATTGTTTTTTATCATCATTATTATTATTAATGTTGACTGAGAGAGCAGTATTGAGTCAGCCAAGCATACAAGGTGGTATTGATTTTCAAAGTGAGCATTTAGCTGATGCATCAACATTAAATGTAAACATAATCCTTTAGTGGGGAAGAAAACCTGATCTCTGTCTACTAGCCAAGTTTCTTCAACACAGGCTTATTTGAAGTAAGATGACATTGATCACATGAGTGTTAGAGGTTGCTCAATGTCGATCTTCAAAAGGGGAAAACTGCAGTTTAGAAATTGGGCCTTTGAATCTTTAAAACTTATTTGGGAAATGTCAGAGCCATATGATAGATTCTTATACTTTGAAATACAAGAGAAAGAAGAAGAGAGATAGGATAATTTAAACAGTAATGGTTTCAGAGACTACTGATATTCACTCTAAACCCTGACCTGTCACTTATCTTACACAACTAACCTAGTATCTCTTAAAGTGTTTCCTGACTTATAAATGATGATCTTGTAAAAAGCCTTTACAAGTAGTGTTATAAAGTATAAATACATGTGTAAATTAAGCATGTGTATGTTTGAGTTGAATAAACATTCATACACAGTCTTCCTTTCCTGTTGTTAAAATATGTTAAATTCTATTGACTATACAATAACTAATTTCCATAGGTTGAAAGGGAAAGGGTCTGTGAAATCAAGATCATCTAGATTCTATGAATCCAAATGAAGAAAATTTATATATTTACCTTTGAATCTAGAAACCTGCAGTACCTGTTTTAGCCTGCCAATTACAAAATTATAGAAAACACAGTGAAATTGTGTTAACTATTCAGGATGATGTTTCACATACAACTTCTACATTCTAAGAGCTATGGCATTCAAATATGATATTAACTGCCTTAACAAGATATAGGTAGAATGGTGTCTTACTCAGGGTTTCTATTCCTGCTAAAATATCATGACCAAGAAGCAAGTTAGGGAAGAAAGGGTTTATTCAGCTTACTTCCATATTGCTGTTTATCACCAAAGGAAGTCAGAACTGGAACTCAAGCAGGTCTGGAAGGAGGAGCTGATGCAGAAGCTATGTATGGATGGCTTGCTTCCCCTGGCTTGCTCAGCCTGCTCTCTTATAGAACCCAAGACTTCCAGTCCAGGGATGGCACCACCCACAAGGGGCTCTACCCCCTTGATCACTAATTGAGAAAATGCCCCACAACTGGGTCTCATGGAGGCACTTCCCCAACTGAAGCTTCCTTCTCTGTGATAACTCCAGTCTGTGTCAAGTTGACACACAAAACCAGCCAGTATAAATGGGATATATGGAACAGCATAGAAAACATACTGGGAAGTTCAAATAACACTATTCTAAGGAGTAAAGTTTTACAAGGAGAAAAGGAGCAGATGAAGAGATAGCTCTGTGGCAAAGTGCCACATAGACAGGATAGTGCAAATTGAATCTCTGAAACAAAAAATCTAGGCACATTGGTCCATCACTATCAACCCACTGCTGGGAATGTAGAGAGAGTATTTATTTATTTGGCATGTTCCAGACCAGTGAAAGACCCTGTATCACAAATTAACAGTTAAGAAGTAATAACTAGTGGTGATCTTTGACAATTACATTTTCATGTAGAAAAAAAACCAAATGACCCTGGAATGAGCCCTGAGCAGAAGTATCAGTCTTGTGGATAACTGCCACAACACAAGTAAGTACAACTGAAACATGCTTATGCAGGTGGAAGAACGAGCAATGTGACTGGACTACAGGATAGAGATGCTTCAGGTATCTTCTGAGACAGGAGCACGGTAAGTAGAGGGGAATCAATGGATGCTTCCTATAGTGGTTGTTCTCTTAAGTTGTGGGGGAATTTATAGAACTTTGTAGAGTGGAAATGTGTTGTCTGATGGCTCTAAAAGTGAGTGGTATAAAGGAGTGATTAGCTTCTTGGCTAGAAACTAATAATAACTGGAATTTCTTATTTGTCAATTTGTCTTTACAAATTTTGTCCAGAGAACTATGATGCCAATGACTCATATTATATCAGCAAGCATTCACATCTCACAATCACAGTTTACAAAGGGAACTATGAGCACTGAATCATATATCTCTCAACATTCTATATTACATTTGTCATGGCTGTGCTTCTAATGCCTAACTGTCATTCTGTACACCAGGATTACTTTCAATTTAAACCCATCTAATTCACCTTGTGCATGTGGGATAGATGAAAGTCTATGCAAGCTACAAAGATCATAAGTTATCTGAAGACAACTATGTGAAACAGGGACCTGAATACATTTTCACATGTGAGGAAGGAATGCATCTTGTTCAATTTTAACATGTTAGAACAAAGATCTCTTGAAATTACTGAAGCATACATAGCAGGAATATAATGACTGCATTATGACAGTTTTCCGGCTGTGCATAGCATTTGTCCATTTGTAAGATGGTTTAGAGTTGTGAAAAAAGATTGCTCAATTATTGGCAACTAAGAAACCTTATTACATGTAATTGACCTGGGTGTTTATTCCATTCTGTCAAGGATATGTTTTTCTCTCGACCCACTGTTGACCAATTTTCATTTGGCAACATCAGGTTAGTTTCTTTCACTGTACATTTATACTCTGCCTTTTAATAAACCTTGCAAAGTGCCAAACTTGCTCTTTCTTTGCAATTTAAACAGTGGGAAATCAGAGTCATTATGGAATGAACATTTAAGCAGCTTTTTAACTACTGAGAGTCTCTGGAGACACAACCATCACTCCATCCAATCCCTTCTTCTGTATTGGTTGCTCTTGGGGTCTCATTATCTTATCTGGGATTTCACACTCAAGCATTTGTGCTAACACCAGAGACATCACTCATTACTACCAAATTAAAAAAAAAAAAAAAGAATGAAAAAGAATATGCCAGTTTTAGCATGTGCTGAAGGTCCAAATGGGAAACAGATGCAGTAAGATTAGTCATCATCAATAAGACCTGTCAAAATGAATGGGGGTGGGGCAGATTTTAGAACTTCTTACAGTGTGCTAGTGATACTCCAGTCCGTTATTGAAGGGGAGAATGATGTTTCCCAAATCAATTAGATTTTGTTCTTTGATGACAATTGTTAACCACTCCACTGGAGGTTTGTGCTCTTTATTTAAGACACACAGAGAATGCTTCTTTTGTAATTTGCTAGGCAATGTGGGTTTTCATCAGTTTTACTTTATTTCAGTTCTTGACTATTTCCCTTCCAAATCCATCACCTTCTCTTTTTCTGTACTAGAAATAGTGAGTAGCACTCATTTTCTTAATGTAAGGGATATTTGACTGTGTCAAATAGTTGAAAATTTTCATTTAACGCATACCAACCACAACAAAGTTTTAATCTCTTGAAACCCGATGACTTACATGATGAGGTATTATTTCAATTTTGGGTCAGGCCTGAACTTCTCTTCCTAAATGTGCTAGATTCTACTGCCATGTTTCATGTGCCAGTAAATAAAAAATAGTTTTCCAAATAATATAGAAACAGATAAACATTTCTGCCCATTATAAGGAGTATTAATTACCATAATAAGGCATAAATACACATTTACCTCAATAAGTTGTTTATGAAAAATAAAGAAATTGATGTATGATTTTCCTCTTCAAAAAAGTCATCAGTTCTTATGACTGATAAGGAGAATTTATCAAGAAAGAGTATTTACAAATAACCACACCTGCCTCTGATCTTCAACTTGCAGAAAAGATCTGAAATGAGAACAAAAAATCAGTTAATGACAATATTGGATTCTGAAGAAAATTTTGCTTTGCAGAGAAAACCCATCCCTCTGGTGAGGTGAAATCTGCAGATAAAAAAGTGACTGTTTTCCTCATGAGATGGTTGAGAGAGTGTAGGGAGGAAGGAACAGAGTGAGTGCTGGAAAGGCTAGACCTCTGTCACAGATACTATTGAGCCTTTTTTTGTTTGTTACTTTGTTGGTTTGTTTTGCATTTTACATATATGTGAGTGTACTGAATGGTAGTGACACAGTTGATAAGAATTATGTCTTTTCATGAGATTGTGTTCTTTACTGCTCACATTAATTCTTGCAGGAAAAAAAATTACAAGGTAATTCAAAAGGATAAAACATCAACAAGAATAAATCTTCTTAGACATACAGTATGATATTGACTCCTCACAGAAAAGAAGGCAATTAGGAGAGAGAACACTTCAAAGACTTTCTTTTTTTTTTGTTTTTTTTTTTGTTTTTTTTTTGTTTTTCGAGACAGTGTTTCTCTGTTTAGCCATGGCTGTCCTGGAACTCACTCTGTAGACCAGGCTGGCCTCGAACTCAGAAATCCTCCTGCCTCTACCTCCCAAGTGCTTGGATTAAAGGCATGCACCATCGCCGCCTGGCAAAGACTTTCATTTGTGCTTCTTGAAATTAGTTTTTTCCTTACTCCTAAGACATGACTGCAATTCTGAGAGATGCATATGGCCAGCAACAGGATCACTGAACTAATAATACCTCAGTATGTGAGATGTTAATTATATCTCAGAGTTAGGTCAACCACATTGAGGTAAAATATGTTTCTATTATTGTTGTTGGAAAAATAAAAAATGTTTAAAAACACTACAATAAATAAAAAATGTAGAAAAATAAATAAATGATAGTTTAATCTGGCACCATGCCAGTAGTGTGTAAGCTGCCTTCCAAAACTTTTGTTTAAGTATACATTAAGGTATAGAAAATATCCAAAGCTAAACTACAGAGTATAAATGAAAAAATGCAACCACAAATAAAGGTGTTGGGCAAATTTGTCATAAAAGCATAACAACTGAAATTGGATTAGGAGCATATTTTTAAATTATACATGAAATACCTCTGTGTACCTCTTCTCAGGAAGAATGGCCTACCTGACTAGAAAGGAACCTAAAAGAATTGAGACTCATCATCTTTCCCTAATTCTGCTCTTTAGTCTTGGGATAGGGATTTCTATAAAATAAACTTCTATCTATCTATCTATCTATCTATCTATCTATCTATCTATCTATCTATCTATCTATCCATCATCCATTCTCTACCTATCCTTTCTATATATTCCTGCATACTTGTATATAGACACAAACATAAATAAACACATATTAACATATATTTATTTTCCTAGTGAATGGAAATTTAGTTCTAAACAGCTAAGTTGTATGGGGTTTTGCCACTCATGCCTGACAAACATTCTTATTTTCCACCGTCTCCTTTCCTACTATATAGGTCTATTAAGAGGTTGTGAGATCTTCTATAGCATCAAAAGTCTATGAAATACCACCAGGTTACAACATGTCAGCTGAGAGTCAGTGATAGCTCAACTAAACCCAAAAGCTTCACCTTTATAATAAAATCATGCTCAGGAAGCAGGTCGGATATGCAGCATAACACTCTTTTGATACAGAAATGAGAGTTGAGTAGAAGCAGTTCCGATGCTGACCTTCAACTGACATATGATAATACGACGATTGTACAGAGTGTTTTTATTCCCCTGTGCTGAACTCCTAAAAATTTGAGGTCAATAGCAAGTACTGAAAGATAACCACATAAAAGTTTGTTGATATGGGGCATGAGAAATGTTGAAATATAGCATTTGATATATGTAACATTGACTTCAAGACTGGGTCTTGAATAGTGAGTAAACTGTGTATGATTATTGAAAAGCATAATTTCTATTTCTCTCTATTCTATTCTCTCTGAAACTAAGACTTCAAAAAAAAAATATGTGACAGTAGTACTTCCTACGATAATTTGGAGGACAAGAAGATGTACTTCTTGAATTACACCAGATTGCTTTAATGGATCTTAGGTATTCATGACACACTACAAAGAAAGCTCAATAAGGAACTTTCAGGTTTGCAAGCAAATATTATCAAGACAAGAAGGAATGGAGAAAGAACTTCTACAAAGGTTTCAGAAAAATGTAACAACTTCATGTCAACAATATTTTAAGTAACTTAAAGCATAATAACCAATTAAATTATAATTTCAAGTTTTAAAAAAATAAAAACAAAAACAAAAGGTATATCCCTGGAACTTTATTTAAATTGTCTGAATAAATTATAAAGACGTTATAAAATTATAAAAAAAACTAAGTTATGAAGAAAAGTCCCAGAAAAGGGTCCTTTGGACTAGATGACTTGGGACATGAAAAAGAAAAGACAAAATCAGTTTCAAAAACAAATGTTCAGTAGGGTCAGAGTACTTGCAATTAACTTTAAAGTACAAGTTAAAATCTAAGGTGGCTCTGAGGTTTCCTATTACTGTTATTCATACTCTTGGTTTATCTCTATCTGCTGATGAGGAAGACTGAGAATGGCCTCTGAACATTAAAGCATGAAAACAAAGTGAACTACACCCCCATGACTGTATTGCTAATGGCACTCAGTATCTACAGGTTCTTTGAGTTGTCTTGATAAATTAAGGATCTTTGCTGAGATAGCTACAGCCTCCCACAGTCCTCCACAGAGAGGTGTATGGCCATTAATCCAATAGGTATTGCCCCAAGCTCCAGGTATTCTTTCTGGACTCCACCCCCACAGTTATCTGGCAACAGCTAGGTAGGCCAGCCCACTATAAAAGGAGCTGCTTGCTCCCTCCCTGCTCTCTTATTCTCTTGCTCTTGCTCTCTTACCTTCTTGCTCTTGCCTCTCATCCTCTTGTTCCCCTATCCTTCCCCCCAGCCCCCGTCTCTCCACGTGGCCATGGTCAGGCTCTACATCTCCACTCTTCTCCCCTTTCTGCCTTTCTACAATAAATGCCTTAAAACTAGGGACGGCCTCTTCTCATTGGGATCCTCCATGCTGGAGCAATGGAGAAGGTCTCCCTCTCAAGAGCAGTGTGTCTAACCTCCTGCCAGGAGCCCTCCCTGCATTCTCAGCCATGACCTCCACCAAGCCAACCTGCCTCAAAGCAAGCCAGACACTCTCCTCCCTGAGGGACCCAGCTGGAGCTCTCTCTTCCTTCCCCTTTCCCTTTGTCCCCTGGCCAGAGTCCCACAGGCACACACTCAGTTTTCAGCCATTTCTGGCATACAGTGGTGTCTGCTATGTCTGAGAATGAGAACCTGTTGTCCCTGGCCTCCATGCAGGCTAGGAGACCCCAAGCCTTTCCTGCAGGTCCGCAGGGACCAAAGACTGGGTCCCCCATCACTGGACCAGGGTCCTGCTGCTTCTCAGAGCTCTACTCCAGCAGGGCAGCATCTTGGGGTCCTAGATATAGTCAGACTTCCTATGTTCCACCTCACCCAACTGACCAAGCTCCAAGTAGACAAGGGACCCCATTTTTGACACACAGCCTTCACTGGAACAAGAGCCTCTTCTCCCATTGATGCCCGACAACGCCATCCTCTGTTACATATATGGCTATGGGTCCCTCCATGTGTATTCCTTGGTTGATGGTTTAGACTCTGAGAGCTCTGGTTGGTTGATATTGTTGTTCTTCCTATGGGGTTGCAAACCCTGTCAGTTCTTTCAGTCCTTTCTCTAACTCTTCCATTGGGGACCCTGTGTCAGTCCATTGGTTGGTTGTTGAGTATGTGCCTTTATATATGTCAGGCTCTGGCAGAGCCTCTCAGGAAACAGCTATATCACACTCCTGTCAGCATGTGCTTCTTGGCCTCCACAATAGTGTCTGCCTTTGGGGACTGTATATGTGGTGGTTTCCTAGGTGGGGCAGTCTCTGGATGGTCTTTCCTTCAGTCTCTGCTTCACACTCTGTCTCCATATTTGCTGCAGTGAGTATTTTGTTACCCCTTCTAAGAAGGACCGAAGCACCAGCACTTTGGTCTTCCTTCTATTAGAGCTTCATATGGTCTGAAAATTGTATCTTGGGGTATTCTGAACTTTTGGGCTAGTATTCACTTATAAGTGAGTGCATACAATGTGTGTACTTTTGTGATCAAGTTACCACACTCAGGATGATATTTAAGGCAAAGGACACTATCAATAGGACAAAATGAAAACCAACAGATTAGGAAAAGATCTCCAATCCTACATCTGATAGAGGGCTAATATCCAGTCTATATATAGAACTTGAGAAATTAGACTACAGACAGTGAAATAACTCTATTAAAAATGGGGTACAGAGCTAAACAAAGAATTCTCAACTGAGGAAACTTGAGTGGTTGAGAAGCACCTAAAGAAATGTTCAACATCCTTAGTCATCAGGGAAATGCAAATCAAAACAACCCTTAAATTCTTCCTAACACCAGTCAGAATGGCAAAGATCAAAAACACAGGTGACAGCAGATGCTGGTGAGGGTGTGGAGAAAGAGGGACACTCCTCCATTGTTGGTGGGATTGCAAGCTGGTATAACCTCTCTGGAAATCAGTCTGGCGGTTCTTCAGAAAATTGGACACAGTATTACCTGAGGACCCAGCTATACCACTCCTGGGCATATACCCAAAAGATGCTCCAACATATAACAAGGACATGTGCTCTACATATGTTCATATCAACCTTATTTATAATAGCCAGAAGCTGGAAAGAACCCAGATGCCCTTCAACAGAGGAATAGATACAGAAAATGTGCTATATTTACACAATGGATTACTACTCAGTTCTTAAAAACAATGACTTCATGAAATTCTTAGGCAAATGAATGGAACTAGAAAATATCATCCTATAGGTCTTCTTATGGTATTCTTAACCCTCCAGCTCACACAATTTTATCCCTTACTCTTCTACAAGACTCACTAAAGCTTTGCCTGATGTTTGGCTGTGGGTCTTTGCATCTTTCTATCTGCTTCTGGATGAAGCCTCAAAGAAAACAGTTATACTAGGCTCCTGTCTGCATTATGGCAAAGTGTTATTAATATTGTCAGGGGTTGGCTCTCTGACATTGGATGGGTCTCATGTTGGCATAGCCATTGGTTGACCTCTCTCTCAATCCATGTACCTACTTTACCCCTGCACATCTTGTAGGGAGGGCACTTTCTGCATCTAAAGTTTTGTAGGTGGGTTGATGACATCATCCCTCTGCTAAAATCCTGCCTGACTACAAGAGGTGGCAAACTTAGTCTACATATCCCCTACTAATAGAAATCTCAGCTTGGATCAGCCTAGGAATTCATCTCCTGTAATAATATGTTCAAGGTAAGTTCTCCACTTTCTCTTCTAAGAGATATATTGTATCCAGTTTTATTTTGAGGTCTTTCATACTGTGACTTGGATTTTGTGCAGGGTGATAGATATGGGTCTATTTGCATTCTTCTAGGTGCAGATAAATGAGCACCATTTGTTGAAGAAGCTTTTTATTTCCAATGTATGCTTTTGGTTTCTTTGTCAAAAATGTGTTTTCATAGGTTATGGATTTATTTCTCTGTTTTTGATTCTATTCCATTGATCAACTTGTGTATCTTTATGCCAATACTATGCAGTTTTTATTATTATTGCTCTGTAGTACAGTTTGAAATCAGGGATGGTGATACCTTCAGAAGTTCTTTTATTGTTCAAGATTGTTTTAGATATCCTTTTTTTTTGTTTTTCCATACAAAGTTGAGAATTATTCTTTCAGGGACTGTAAAGAATTGTATTATAATTTTGATGGGAATTGGATTGAATCTATAGATTGATTTTGGTAAGATGACCATTTATTCTATGTTAATCCTACCAATTCATAAGCACAGGGATGTTTATATCTTCTGATATCTTCCTCAATTTCTTTCTTCAGAGACTTGAAGTTCTTGTCATACCGGTCTTTCATTTGCTTGGTTAAAGTTACACCAAGACAGTTTACATTGTTCATGGCTATTGTAAAGGAATTTGTTTCCTGAATTTCTTCCTCAGTTCATTTGTAGTTTGTATGGGGGGGGTAACTGATTTGTATTAATTTTGTATCCAGATGATTTGCTGAAGTTTTTTACCTTCTGTTGGAGCTCTCTGGTAGAATTGTTTGGGTCACTTAAAACAATACTTTGACTTCTTCCTTTCTAATTTGTAAATCTTTGATTTCCTTTAGTGATTTTATTACTTGAAGTATAATTTTTAATATTCTATGTTGAATAGACATGGAGAGAGTGGACGTTCTTATTCCTGATTTTAGTGGAATTGCTTTAAGTTTCTCTCTATTTAATTTTAGATTGGCTTTTGCCTTACTGCATATTGCCTTTACTATGTTTAGGTATGCATCTTATATCCTTGATCTCTCCAAGACTGTTGTAATGAAGGAGTGTTGCATACTTTCAAAGGCTTTTTTCAATGTCTAATGAGATTATCATGTGAGTTTATTCTCTCAGTTTGTTTGTATGATGAATTACATTGATGGAATTTCATATGTTCAACCATCCATTTATCCTTGGGATGAAACTTACTTGATCTTTCTGGATGTTTTTTAAGTATTCTTATATTCAGTTTGCCAGTTATTGAGCATTTTTGCATCAATTCATAAGGGAAATTGGTACAAAATTTTCTTTCTTTGTTGAGTCTTTGTGTGGTTTAGATATCAGGGTAACTATGGACTTACAGAGCTTAAGTTGGGAAATGTTCATTTGGTTTCTACTTTGTGAAATAGTTTGAGGAATATTGGTATTAAGTCATCTTTGAATGTCTAGGAGAATTGTGCAAAAAGAAAATCAGGCTCTCTAGGTTTTTTTGTTTGTTTGTTTGTTCGTTTGGTTTTGAGAATTTTTGATGACTTCTTCTACTTCCGTAGGGATTATGGGACAATTTAAATTATTTAACTGATCTTGGCTTAAAATTGATTAGTAGCATCTATCAAGAAAATTATCCATTTCATTTAGATTTTCAATTGTGTAGAGTACAGTCTTCTGAAGTAAGACCTAATGATTATTTGATTTCCCCCATTACTGATTTTATGTCCCCTTCTTCCTTTCTGACTTTGTTAATTTGGACACTGTCTCTGCCTTATAGTTAGTTTGGCTAAGGGTTTGCTTATGATGTTGACATTCTCAAAGAACCAGTTCCTGGTTTCCTTCACTCTTTGAATTGTTATCTTTGTTTTAAATTGATTAACAGTATTTAAGTATGGAGGGAGCACTGTGGCACAGGATCAGCTCCAGGTGCAGACGGAAAAGGGAAGGCTCCTGTCCCAGGATTCTCCTTGGTTCCTGTGTCCTGAGGACTCCAGTCGGGTCCCTCTGAGCAGAAGTGGTGGTTTTATATGTGCTCACAGGCTTGTCAGCACTCCTGGGAGACCCGCTCTTTCCTGGTGGTATTTGGGTAAGGGACACTGAGGCACAGGATCAGCTCCCCTGTATTACCTTTATAAGGTTGAATATTAGGTCATTTTCTTGGTGTCCATTGTGTTAAGATATTGATACCTTCATTTAGTAGGATAGTTGTACTCCAAAGGTGTCATATTTCTCTTACTCTTTTTAATTGGCTTTGTATTGTGGCCTTTGGACATCTGGCTATCCCTGGATGTTCCTGGTAAGGCAGCTGTCTGATGGGCAGCCTTGGGCTGGACAATTGGACTCAGGGTGCAGTACACATCTTGGAGCAGCTGGACATAAGCCAGGGGACACAGTACACAGGGCATTTTGGGCAGAGGGAAGACTTTAACATGATCCTGGTGTAGCAGGCCTGGTTAAGGTGGGTTGATAGATGGCCAGACAATGGAGATGGGCCTGTGAGTGGCAAGCAGCTCAAGGTAGCTGAGCATGCTCAAGGGGACTTGGCAAGCAGGAGAATGGGGAGTGGTGCTGAATCTAATCTGGACATTCCTGATATAGCAGGAGAGGTGAAGGGAGGCAGAGCAGTGGCTGAGCAAGCGCACTTGTTAACATTTTATGGTGCTTTTTTCATATTTTGCAGCCCATGATAAAAATAATCAATTGACTCATGTTCATCCATGTTCACTAGGCAAAATATTGTATAACAAGGGGCTAAATATGAATCTACCTTGCAATATTCTTTATACTTATAAAGGCTTATAAATTTTCAGAATAAATTCTTATATTCACACCAAATTTATGACTCTTGCATCATCCTTCAATGTAAGAGTTTCCATCTGGGAAACAATACTGTGAAAATCACTACTGTTGAATACAAATACTTCTGCATATTTACATTGCTGAATGTATTATTTATATTGGCAATGATAATTTGACTTAAAGTTCATACATAACTTCTAGAAGACTGAACATTAATGAACCTGGATTTACTATACTTGCAATGAATCTATTGTCACCTGGGAAAATATTTTATTCTGCTTCTTTACATGGTATACTGTACTTATTAAAATTCACAGTAAGCATACATACATTCATTTGATTGCCAATCAAGGAAGCAAACAATAAGTTGATCAGTAATATATAACCATTTGGATATTACAATTTTTGAAATTCAACTGCTTTTAAAACTGCTTTTAAAAATACTTTCCATACAAGTCAAAATGAATCTAAAGAAAAGTAAAATTATTTGTTAAAGAATTTCATAAAATTTTTCTGATCCTTAGAGTTTACATTATGTTTAAAATATGTTATGAATAAGTAACATAATTAGATAAAATTAGATAAAATTAGATAAAACCAGTCATTTGGGTATATTTGCATTTAGAAAGTGTCAGAATGATGAGGAAAAAAATGCCCAGTCTATGTCAAGATTATCTGCACTACTTAGCAATAGTAAAAAAACCATTTGCCTGCCAGGCAGTGGTGGTGCACGCCTTTAATCCATTACTTGGGAGGCAGGGGCAGGCAGATTTCTGAGTTTGAGGTCAGCCTGGTCTTACAGAGTGTGTTCCAGGACAGCCAGGGCTACACAGAGAAACCCTGTCTCAAAAAAACCAGGCAGGTTGATAAATGGAATTGAATCAAAGACTCCAAAATAAACCCCCACACCTACAGACTCTTGATTTTTGACAAAGAAGCCAAAAGCATACAACGGAAAAAAGACAGCATCTTCAACAAATGGAGCTGGGCTATCTGGATGTCTGTATGTAGAAAAATGCAAATAGATCCATATCTATCACCCTCTGATCAAGTCCAAGTGGATCAAAGACCTCAATATAAAACAGGATAGAATGAGTTTAATAAGTGAGAAAGGAGGGAATAGCCATGAATATAATGGTACCAAAAGCTCAGGCACTAAAATCAACAATTAATAAATGAGACCTCAGGAAACCGGAAAGCTTCTATAAGGCAAAGGTCACAACAATTAGTGTTCTAAAACCAAACCAAACCAATAACAACTAATAAAACAACAACAACAACAATAACAAACAAGCAAACAAATAAATTTAAAAAAAGTTAAAGTTTTGGGCCTTTAAATTATTTTGAATTCCACCTAATTCTAGTGAGACAGCTGATAATGTAGGAAAGAAGCTATAATGCAAGATTTATTTGAAGAGAATTCTGGAAAGTACTACTATTTTAAACTTAAAATAAATGTTTCTTGTCATTTTGTTCATAAATAAACAATAATTTCTACTCTAATTTTAACTTATACTTAAAATTTATTATTTGAAAACTGGAACATTTTATTTATTTTCTCACTATGTGTTTATTCCTATTTGAAGATGTTTGTATGTATATGTGTGTGTGTGTCTGTGTATATGTGTTTGATATGTATTCAGGCATGTGTGTACATGTATGTGTTCATATATATGGAGATGAGAAGACAGCCTTGTGTGTTGTTCCTCAGACAATGTCAAACTCTTTTGTTTGTTTGTTTTTGTTTGTGGGAAAGAATCTCTCCCTGGCCTGCAGCTTAGCCTAAGGTGAAGCCAGCTAGACAGTTAAGTCCTAGGATCTGCTCATCCCTGTTGCCTAGTACTGAAACTCAGAGCAGGCCATCACAACCAGATTTCTTAAGTGACGTCTATGGGATTAGATATAGGTCTTTGTACTCATTTACTAACTGAGGTATCACTAAGCCTCATCCCCCTTTCTGGATCTTATGCATCCCAAGATGGCCTTAGACAATTACAAAACTGAAGATTACCTTGAACTTCTATCCTCTTACCTGTGCTTCTCAAGTGCTGGTATTATAGGCATGCAATATCTGATCCCATTTATGCAGTTCTAGGAATTGTATTTAGGAACTTAAGCATGCTAGGCACACACTATACTGAGTTACTCCCCAGGCTCTCTCTTTTTCTATTTTATACAGTCTCTCTCTCTCTCTCTCTCTCTCTCTCTCTCTCCCTTTCTCTCTTTCTTCCCTCCCTCCATCCCTCCTTCCCTCCTTCTCTTTCTGTCTGATTACTCTGAAACTTCACTATGTATCTAAGGATAGCATAAGTCATGAATATGACCTCGTATTACCTCACCTCAGCTCATCCTAGTGAATTTTAAAATTAAAGATGCAAGCTGCCACACATGGCCTATTACTATGTTTAAATTCTTAATTTTGCAAGCATCTAGTTGGTGGTCTCATCTCACATCTGGTATCTAGTTATAACCAGAAGTTATTTTTTTTAAATGATGTTTGTTTGTGGTGTACACATAAGGGGTGGGTTTGGTGGAGGTATGTACATGTGAGTATGTGGATAAGAGTATGTTAGTGTAAGCATGTTGGTGAAAGAGTGTAAGTGTGTGGGTGAAGGGGTATGTGTATACCTATGGACAACATGTATATAGAATCCAGAAGTGAAATTTTGGGAATCATTCTTTCCAACTAGTGGACTCATGTTCAAATCCATTTGTCCAATCCACTGAGCTTTTTTCTTGGTCTTCAAAATTGGGCTTTTGATGTTATTTCAATAGAAGTTAGTTTTGCCAATCAAACTTCTCCTGGAGATCACAATTTTCATGCCTGGTGAGATTCTCTGAAAACAAATATCCCTTATATTTTTGGCTTTCCTTGTTCAAGTATAGTTCAGTCACAAGTATATTTTGGTTCTTACATAACTTGATTTAGTTTTCTAACCCAGTCTTGACTGTTGCTATTTAAAACCATTCAGCAGTGGAGTAAACTCTCATCTTTAATTCAGTTATTTCTCTTTCAGTTTCTTTTTAATTGCAGTTTAGGGGTAAACTTTCATATAATGTAATCTCTACCTATCCAGGTAAACATAGCAACTTATTGCCTGGGCTGAGAATTGGGAGGATAAGAAA
>JADRCC010557367.1:0-10325 GCA_019843855.1 Hylomyscus alleni | reverse complement strand
ACACACACACACACACACACACACACACACACACACTGTATACAAAGTGAACACAGAGGAACCTGGATTTTACCATCCCTGTTCCACAAGGTTCTGGACTACTGATGGGGAGAGGTCATAGGACACTTTCAGCCTCTTGTAGGAAACAGGTTCTAAAAACAAAAAAGTATTTTGAGCATATTAACATCATAACAGGGCTAAGAGTGGCTCCTTCCCCTTTAGATGGATGCCCTTCCTAACCCATGAAGAAAGATCCATACAAGGTGTCATGGTTTGTATATGCTTGGCCCAGGGAGTGGCACTATTAATGGTGCTGAATGTATGTATGTATGTATACTGTGGGTGTGGCCTTGTTGGAGTAGGCTTTAAGACCCTCATCCTCGCTGCCTGGAAGCCAGTATTCTGCTAGCAGTCTTCAGAGGAAGATGTAGAGCTCTCAGCTGCTCTGCACCATGCCTGCCTGGATGCTGCTATGCTCCTGCATTGATGATAATGGACTGAACTTCTGAACCTGTAAGCCAGCCCCAATTAAACGTTGTCCTTAGAAGAGTTGCCTTGGATATGGTATCTGCTCACAGCAGTAAAACCCTAACTAAGACACAAGGGTAGAGCTGGCCCAGTGACCACTAGGAATTTTCCAGTTAAAAGGCCATAATGATTCTGTTGCTGATGCAATACAAATGGAGACATTTTGAGCTTCAGATCTTGTTAGTGCTTCATGGCTATTTTGCAAGCTTGGCACACACACCTTTCTCCTGGGACTCAGATTGCTACAGGGATTAGGAGTTAGTATGAGACTGACCTCATTCCATTCTTATTCCTCATCAAGTATGGGCTAGCACTGCTCTAATGAAGGTATATAGAACCAGTTTTGAAAATGAAGAGGCCCCCCAAAAGCAAAGGAGTGACACAGGTGGGTAACAGTGTGCAGTGAGGGGAGGGGGAGCTCATTTTTATCGGGGAGCCCAGGGCTAGTGGAGAGTTAGGAAATGGAAGCAGGAGAGATCTAGGCTTCTTGGGAAGGACAGAGGTCATGGGGAGAGTGGTGATGGAGATGGTCCTACAGGCTAAGCAAGGACAAATGTTGAAGGGCAGGATTGGCTCCCCCCGTGGGATGTGGATGCCTTTAAGGTTAGGAAGAGTTAGGGGGCAAGCCACTAGGGAAGGAGCAAGGGGAGAGGATGCAACTGGAGACAGGGCCCCCCCTAGAGTGTGCCTGTAAATTGATGCATGCAGGATTGTATCTTTGAGGGAAACTTTCGGGTGCTGATTTCCTCCAGTGTCAAACAAGAAGGTTGAATTTGATGTTGGATAAAACCTTTTTCGGCAATGTCCTGAGGTGTGTTATAGTTCCAAATCATATTCATAATTCACCCAAGGAGTCTCACCACCTCCAGGAGCAGTTCCTAACGGAGTTCAACAAGCTGGCTTCATTGGAACACGTGCCGTCCCACGGTGCCTTTTAAGGCAGGACAGGAGACAGAAATCCTGCTCTCCTGCTCTGAAGAGCATTGATTGAAGTTTAGAATTGGCTCTTCCTCCATTACCCCTACCCTGCACTATGATTAACCTCTGTACTTCTTCTATATGTCCTAGGTGCTGGCTTCTCAGAAATCAAGTTCAGAAGGGGAAAAAATGAATTGAATTATCCCATTCTTCCCCTTCCATGAGTTTTCAATAGTATATCTAATTTTTTTTATAATGGGTGGTAACAGAATTAAATGGCCAATTTGACAGATAACATACCTGCTGTGTATCACAGGAAGGATCCAAAGAACACCTTTGACCAAAATGAACCTTTTAGAAGTAAATACCAAGCAACTGGCAATGATTTTTTTTTCTTAAAGTGTCACAACTGTATGATATGCTAATATCATTTCTGAAGAGTAGGTAGAAAGAGAAAATCCGATTGCCTATTTTTAAGGAACTTTTTTTAGACTATTTCCATACAAATAATATATGCAATCCATAGTTGATTGAGACAAAACTCTTGTTACTCTGCTAAGGACTTCCATGAAGTCCCCTTTAGTCTCTAGCTGAAGATTAATGCTCTTGTCCATGTCACCATGGGTGGTAGCATGCATGTACATGTTGCTAAGTTAGCACTGAAGAACCAGGACTTGCGATTTCTAGAACATCCACAGCAAGCTTATGAGACCACTCTATTCTCATTTCCTAATTGACCATTCATTCCCCATGTTTCCCCCACACCTCTCATGCCCGTCACAGCAGATGTTATCAGCATCTCCCCCTCCCCTGGAACTCAACAGCACTAACTTCCATAATTAGAAAGCTTACTGGGATGGGAACACCTGCAACTCTATAGTGGGCTTTGTTTCCTCACTGTAGGGGCAATGGAGAGTAAGTGCCAGAGACACAGTACTTATTGAAGCTGTGCTCAACCAGGGATGGAGAAAGCCTGTGAAGGCGGCCTACTCTGTCTCCACACCAATACGCTGAAAATAGCCCAATGGTGTGTTGTTCACAGCCTTAAAGATACATCCTTCCCTGTCTTCCTCCTCTTTTCTTTCTTAGTTCCTAAAGCCTCTTCTGGTATTGCTGAAGGAAGCTCCCTGTCACAGAAAACTGCACTAGGAAATCTCATCCCCAGGTCTGTCTCTTGGAAATCCCAAAGCAAGCCGCAGATCCACTCTAGTAAGAGTCCCAAGACAATGAGGTATTAGAATTGACAAGCACAAGTATAGATGTATTTGACAACCTCGGAGATGTCAGTTAGTCCTATGGAAAAACCAAAAGCCAAATGAACTGGCTCCAGGGTCATCTAAGTAATGAACGAGCCTCCTCTCCCCTCCAGGGATTACCTCTAAAAGCGAGAAGAATCTGATTTATGATCCCAGAACACATTTGAACTGAAGAATCACTTACCACAGAAGCCTGCCATGTGATTTGGATGGAAGCAAATACAGCCCATGACAATATGCTGAGTGTAAGAGAATGAAAAACTAAAAGCAGGGTGATCCATTATAGGAGAAAGCAGTAAAAAGAAAACACTTTGGTTGGTCAAATAGAGATGAGGATGTTTAGAACAAGTGAATAGCTGCTGAAGGAATGTCTCCATCTTTGACCCCAAACTCTCACTCTTCAGTATTTTGAGTACATGTAATATTTAAATTACATTTAATATAATTAGAACATATGTTTATGTAATGTTTTGTGGTGCTGGTGGTTAAACATAGGACTTTGTGCATGCTAGGCAGGCGCTCTACCACCGAGACACTCAATTCTGCCTAAGCTCTCTGATTTATGTTTCTGCCTTTTATTTTTGAGAAAGGGTCTTGGTGGTAAGTTGTCTAGACCTCCTTTAGCCTTTCTCTGTGGCCCCAGAGGCTCTTGAAATTGCCATCCTCTGGCCTCAGCCCCTAGAGTATAAAGGACTCACAGGCCTGAACCATCAGGTTCCTCATACTTCATGAAGTTTCTTTGCCTTTGGAGTGACACGCTCATGGAGTCTAGCAGCTCAGAACGGCACTAGACAAGTTCTGCTCTCTTGCTGTGCTTTCTGTCAGGATTCCCAGCTGACTCGTGGCCTCTGGGCTTTGCTTTTCATTCTCTACCCAGTCTCTCTGGCCTAGACTTGGCAGCTGTGGCAGTAGGGGGTCAACCCAGAGCAAAGTAGGTATCACAAACCCTTTGAAAACAAGATGCTGGCTTATTTAAAACACGCCTTGTGAAGCTTATGTTTGTTTTAAGTGAAACTGTAGAAGACAAAGTGTGTCTGAAAACAGGTTATGATGCAATATAAATATTATTCTATGAGTGTTTGTACCCATTTGTCCAAACTTCCACATTCCTTTGGCAGGGAATCTCTCTGAGGGTTCGACCTGTTGACATTGTTCTGTAATTTATCAATGAATAATAATAACATTTCCAGATAAAAATATCCTTTAACTGCACATGGTAACATTTTTTTATTTACTCTATTCCTCTCACATTTCAAGTGGAGGGTATTTAAGATTAGATATAAATAAGGCTCGTGTTCAAGGTCAAAACACTGACGACGCTTTTATTCTGGGACTCAGATCAAACAAGTTTCTAGAGTTGGATATAACAGGCAGAATCAGGGCCTCGTCTCCAAATGTATTGGTTAGCCGATATGCCGGATGTCATCATCATATGATCATCACCGTCATCATCGTGAGCAAATGTGATTAAATTCGGAGCCTTGAGAAAGGGAAAGGATTCTGAAATATCCCAACGGGTCAAAAATCCTTGTAAGCACGGAAATCGAGAAGGTGGAAAAGGGAGGATGAATTGGAAGCGAAACTGAAGTGATTCTGGCTATCATAGGGAGGGGCCCCACACTCAAAATGCAGGTGTTTCAGAGAAGCTAGAGAAGATGAAGCCCTGGAGTTTCCCAAGATCCTTCAGGGGGCAGCAGCTCCCCCTACATCTTGCCTTTATCTGGGTGAGGTTGGCTTTGACCTTCTGACCTCCAGAACTAGGAAAGGATATGTTTGTGCTGCTCTAGGCCACAGAGTTTGTGGCAATTTGTTCCACTAGGAACCGGAAACGGATACACCGGGGATATGTGTTACAGCCTGTCAGTCTACTAAGCAATTCAGCCCCGTCCTGTGTACTTTTCTCCACGCCGTGTCAGGGCTGCAGAGCAGAGAAAACAAAAGTGAAAAGCTCTAGGTCGTATGGCCCCTACATTCTAATCCCGTGCAAAGCTTTGGGCAAGGTGCTTCGCCTCTGCAGAGCCACGACCGTCTCACAGGAACAACAGTGGCTGCTGCTATTTCAGATCCATTAGAATAATGGCCCCATTGCCACAGCACTGAAGCATACCTGTAGCGAAGGGTATCAGCACACTGTGGTGAAGTTTAAATGTGATGATGTGTGTGAGTTATCCCTGCAGGTGTTTCGTCGACAGGAGGTACTCAGTAGGGGTCCCTTCTCTGCTTCGCTGCAATTTTGCAGGCAGAAGTTATGGACTGTTGAAAGCACCGCAGAAGCAGGCGCACGGCCCTGCATCATTTGTCCTTTCTATCCCATGTGGGACGTTGTCAAAGTCCTTAACAGGGTCTACAGGACGCTTTATATTTGAATGAGTTTATCAACTTTAAAAAAAATAGGTGTTTTGCCTGAAGGTGTGTCTGTGCACAATGCGTGTGTAGTGCCCAGGGAGGTCAGAAGAAGGTGTCAGATCTCCTGGAATTGGATCACTGCAAGGCATCATATAGGTACTGGGAACTGAATCTGGGTTTGCTGGAAGAGCAGTCAGTGCTTTTAGCTACCAAGCCATCCCTAGCACCTCCATTATTGTTGTCAATCTTTCTGTAACGCTAGTGGTAGAACCCACAGCCTTGGTCAGGCTAGTCAAACACTCTTATTGACTTACACCCTCAGCCTCTAAAAACCTTATTAAGACATACTTTGCATATATTCTATGTAACTCACCACAATTTCATGAGTTTTAATAATTTAGTATCTTACTACATATTACAGAATTGCCATCACTAAAATCTATTTTTAGAACATTTCCACCATTCTCCAAAGGAATCAACTCATTCGGGGCGGTGGTGGTGCACGCCTTTAATCCCAGCACTTGGGAGGCAGAGGCAGGTGGATCTCTGAGTTTGAGGCCAGCCTGGTCTACAGAGTGAATTCCAGAACAGTCAGGGCTATACAGAGAAACCCTGTCTCGAAAAACCAAAAAAAAAAAAAAAAAAAAGAAAAGAAAAAAGAAAAAAGAAATCAACTCACAACTTACTGTCATGTCTTCCGACTTCTACCTCACATCCAGGCAGCCACTGATCTATGTTCTGTCTCTGTAGACTGACCTTGTTGGACAGCTCAGATAAGTGGAATCATGGACTCCTGATCCACTGTCCTGGTCCACTCTCACTTCTCAAAGCTCCCCCGGCCCCCACCCCCACTCCCACCCCCTTCTTTTCTTCTACATGACAGCAGAATGACATGGGTTCTAGTTTCTGGGTTTTCACAGTTGATGCTCTCTTGTCTCTGTTCATCGGGGCAGATCCCTGTGTCTGGAACAGCTTCTGTAAGCTGCAGGTGTCAAACTTGAGTCTTTTTCCTTCTTTCCAATTATGTCTTTATTGGATTCCCTTGCAACATGCTTCTGTGGCTCCGTATAGTACAAGCTATTATGTTATGCTGTAACTGCCTGTTTGTTTCCTGTAATCCTGGAGAAAGCAGGGGCTTTGTCTCTCTTATCCAACGCTGCACACTGTGATCTCCGTGCCTTGTACGGGCTTCTTACCACCAGACTCTTATTAATAGGGAGGATAAAAAAAAAATGGGTTCGATCTTAAGTTTTAGGCTTTTCTTCTTGTAAACTCAGAGAAGCTAATTGCAAGCTAGGGTTTCAGAGATGTATTTCCTGCTCTCTGTCACACGCGTATTACTAATGGATCCTTGATGGGAGAGGGGCAATCCATTATCTAGACCAATCTTTTTAGATATTTTTATGTAGTATTTTATCTCTCTCATCAATTTCTAGAGAAAACATCACTAAATGATTTGCATAGCAATATTCTGCTTAACTTGAGAAACATTTTTTTTTTCAAGGAGGTAGGCTGGTGGAGGCTCCTTCCTCTCCAAGGCTCTGCTAACACCCTCTTTGTTGAAAAGCTACAAATTTGAGTCATGGATGGAGGCAGCTTTTCCGGGAGATTCTCATTTGAACAGCCTGGCAGTTTCTCTTACAAGACTCATTCTGGAGCAACCTAGGGAATCTCTAGAAAAGCTAGCTAAGGAAGCAGAGGGGGAGTATAAGCTTGTAGTTGAAATCAGGCTGGGAGTGGCTCAGTGGTAGAAACCTCTTCACTATGAAAGACCATGGGTTCGATCCTCAGTACCACACAACAATACAGAATTAATTTTAAGTCACATTTTAAGTCCCAAACCAAATAACTTGGTATTGAAAGCTCATCCTCCGGGGGATTTCTGTTAATTCACGTATTTAAAAGAACATCCCTTTATGGTTTTACTTGCAGGCTCCATGCAATCTGATTGATAGAAGTTTAATGTACACAGTTTAATGTGTTCTAGTACTCTGGGTGTAGCTCTGAAGCAGAGCATAGGCCCCAGGCTAGATCTCAAGCAACAACAAAACCATCTAGCATCCATATTAAGAAGATACAAAGAAATTGGTCAAATTATTTCTTAAGGTCTGGCAATATGTCTCAGAGGGTAAAGACACTTGCTGCCAAAACTCAGGACTGATAACCTGAGTTTCAATCCTTGGAACCTACATGGATGAAGAAGAGAACCAAGTCCTGCAGGTTATAGGCTAGCTTCCACGTCTTCCATGTTCCATTCCCCACAAATATATCCAAGTGTCATCTCACTACGTAACAATATAAAGATCACCAACAGATGTCTTATGCATCTTTTCAGGCTACATCCTCAGTGTCCCACATTAACACAGCCCACCACAGTTGTTCTTATCCACACTGGCTGGTGTGTAGCACTTGGAATGTGTGGTTGAAGATTATCTACTCCCAGGAAATTTTCAAATAGAGCTACTCTGGGGGGTTCATTCTTAGCCTGCATTTGATTCCCCCAGAGTTTGTGTGGCTGACATTTCTATCTTCTTTTAAGATGTCTAGAGATTCCGTAGGTTGCTCCAGAATGAATCTTATAAAGGAAACTGCCAGGCTGTTCAAATGAGAATCTCCCGGAAAAGCTGCCTTCATCCATGACTCAAATTTGTCTTATTATTGCTGGCATCAATATTGTTTTAAAAATAATTGCGGCAAGCTCTGAAATTACAGGCAGTTGCAAGCTATCCTGCAGGGGTCTCTCTATCTCTGTCCGTCTCTGTCTCCCTGTCTCTGTTTCTCTCCCTCCCTCCAGGATCTTGCTACCTGGCCCTTGGTGGTCTGTGACTCTCAGTTCTCCAGAACTGAAATTACAGGCAGTTGCAAGCTATCCTGCAGGGGTGCCGGGAACAGAACCCTGGTCCTCTGCAAGGGCAGCAAATGCTCTCGACCACCGAGTTATCGCTCTAGTTCCCAGAATTCTACTTCGGGGGGTGGGGGGTCTGGAGATGACGTTCTGTGTCTCCTTTCCCTCTTACCATCTTATTTACCTTCTTTCTTTATCATTTCTGCCCGGATCTACATCAGCCTGGCCTCTGTAGTTTGTTTTTAGTGTTAATAACAATTCTGGACTCTTACTGTGGGCTAATTTCTTATTGGAAGCGCATCTCTTTTGATGCCTCTAATCTATCACCAGAAACTGCCGCCGTCTCCAGCTCTGAGAATTAAGGACCTGCCCCAGAGAGATCACCCTGGATAGAATCTCAGGCTTTTTTTTTTTCCTCTAAAGTTTCAATAGAATCCAAATGTGAATGGTGCTGCTTTGAGAAGAGAATTACATTGTCTCAGCGAACTGACATCTATGAGCTCACTGGCCATCGGTACAAATTATATAACAGATATTCCTTCTTCAAAAATGAAAAATTGAGTCTCTCTGAAAATATCCCCAAAGAGACTTGAGTTATTTGAGTTTCCAGGAACAGGGAACTGGAATTTAGAGGGTACATTTTCAAATCACGATTTCAAAAGAATACAGTCAACCTCTGTACCTGTAAATTCCGCAGCATGCCTCAACCACCCATGAATGAAAATATTCAAGAAAAGACATCAGCCCTGAGCGTGTATAAAGGCTTCCCCTAAGTGTTGTTTATAAATAACTGGAACGTGTTTTTTACATAGTGTTTGCAATCTCTTAGATGCTACAGATAATCTGGAGGTGACTTGTAGTAACAGGGAGATGAGTGCAGGTTATATGAAAAGATTATGTTACTGTATACAAGAGATTTGGGTATCTGACACCTTAGACTTGGGGGTCTGAGGGACAACCTGGAACCAGTCCCAGCGAGTAGGCAGGGCCAACAACAAAGGAAACAAGAAAGGCATCGTAGGTTCCAGGATGGGCTCAGAGAAGAAATGAGCAAAAGAGATCCTAAATGATTTCCTCCAGACCAGGCTGGCCACACACTGTGCTCAAAATAGTGTTTTATAACGAAAACACGGGAGAGATGGCTCTGTGGGCAAAGTCCTTGCTATACAAGCATGAAGGCCTGAATACAGATTCCTAGATGGGAATCTAGGTCCAGCAGTATGTGTCTGCAGCCTAGCACTGGTGGAGGAGGGATGAGCCAGATGGACTCTGGGGACTCTCCAGCCCAGACTCAGCCAAACCCTGAGCTCCAGGTTCTGTAAGGGACAGTGCTCAAACAATGAGATGGGGAGTGCCTGAGGAGACTCTTGGCATTGTGCTCACGCACAAGCACAAGTGAATGCGTGTGTGTGTGTGTGTGTGTGTGTGTGTGTGTGTGTGTGTGTGTGTCTGTCTGTCTGTCTCTCTGTCTCTCTGTCTCTCTGTCTGTCTGTCTGCTTGTACAGAGGCCAGGGGACAAGTTGTGGAAATTGGGTTTGTCCTTTCCTCATGTGTGCTCAGAGAGCGAAAGGCTACTAGGGGCAAGTGCCCTTCCTTGCTGAGCCATCCTGCTGGCCCACACCTCGTTTCTGTCCTCAGAAATTAGGAGTGACCAAATAAAAAGTTACATTGTGAGAAAGAGAAGTTCAGATTCGATTAGTCTCACGTGGAAACAGCCGCATTTTTGCAGGCACTCTCTACTATTGAAGTGGGGGATGTTAATTACCCAACCGTAATGGCACCCTCAGCTTCTTAGGGGTGCAGATTGCAAGATGCCTCAGTGGGCGGTTATAAGAGGAATCCTGTGTCCCACAGAAGTAATACTGCACTTATTTTACAGTGCAGACAAGTGGATCCCAGATGTTTCAAACATTTGTCACACAAGAATTTCTCTTGATGCTTTCAATACAGAGTTCTGAGTTCTCAATATATGTCTAGGCATTTGTGCATATGAACCCTTTTTTTTTTTAGACGTTTGAGAATTTGTTTTAGTTCCGTTCGCATTTTTCCATGAACCTCACTAGAATATGTAGGATGACCTCTGCACAGGGGAGGAGACAAGGTTGCTAGGTTTTTCTAGCTGAATGTCAGCTATGCACTCAACAGATTAGGAATCTAAAGCATTTGGCTCCTTTAATCAGCAACATAGAAATACCTGCTTGGGGCTCCTATTAGAGAAGTATGAATTCACTATGGGAAAACAGTCGCCAGGGATCACGTGAATTGTTTGACTTAAGGAAAGGCAGCATGGAAATATGAACTACATTCTAAAGTCAGAAGATCACGCTAACTCTAGGGCACTTAAAAATTCCAGTGCCCAACACTCACCCAAAATATTTGATTTAGAATTTTAAGGGCTCCCTAGGGGTCATCCACTGGTCCTCTAGAACCTT
>JADRCC010557366.1:0-21440 GCA_019843855.1 Hylomyscus alleni | reverse complement strand
AAAAACTCAGGTGACAGCAGATGCTGGAGAGGTTGTGGAGAAAGAGGAACACTACTTCACTGCTGGTGGGATTGCAAGCTGGTACAACCACTCTGGAAATCAGTTTGGCGGTTCCTCCAGAAATTGGACATAGTTCTACCGAAGGACCCAGCTATACCACTCCTGGGAATATACCCTAAAGATGTTCCAACATGTAATAAGGACACTTGCTCCACCATGTTCATAGCAGCCTTATTTATAATAGCCAGAAACTGGAAACAACCCAGATGTCCCTCAACAGAAACAGATACAGAAATGGATACAGAAACTATGGTACATCTACGCAATGGAGTACTACTCAGCTATCAAAAACAATGAATTTATGAAATTCTTAGGGAAATGGATGGATCTGGAGAATATCATCCTGAGTGAGGTAACCCAATCACAAAAGAACACACATGGTATACACTCTCTGATAAGTGGTTATTAGCCCAGAAGTTCGGAATGCATAAAGTACAACCCACAAACCTCAAGAAAGTCAAGAAAAAGGAAGATATTTCATTCCTTCTTAAAAGGGGGAACGAAATACCCATGCAAGGAGTTACAGAGACTAACTATGGAGCAGAGACTGAAGGAAGGGCACTCCAACCTGATATAGCTGTCTCCTGAGAGGCTCTGACAGTGCCTGACTAATACAGAAGTAGAGGCTCACAGCCATCCATTGAACTGAGTATAGGATCCCCAATGAAGGAGTTAGAGAAAGAACCAATGGAGTTGAAGGGCTTGCAGCCTCTTGGGACGAACATCAATATGGACTGACCAATGCCCTCAGAGCTCCCAGAGATTCAACCACCAACCAAGGAGTACACATGGTGGGACTGATTGCTCTAGCAGCATTTGTATAGTGGAGGAATGCAAAGTCGGTCATCAATGGGAGGAGAGGCCCTTGGCACTGTGGGGGTTCTGTGCCCCAGTGTAGGGGAAGGACAGGGCAGATGGGTGGGAGAGGGTGAGGTGGCAGGTATGGGGAGGGGGGAGGCGGCAGGGGTTCGTTCTTGTTGTTTTTGTTTGTTCATTAAAAAAAATAAATGTATAATCTAGGAAAAAAAAGAGAAGTGGTCATAAATCCAAAAGGCAGGGACATGAGGGAAGTTGGAGGATAAAGAGAGAGAGATGGAAATGATGTAAAACAGTATTCATGTATAAAAATTCTCAGAAAAGAAATTAACTTACATAACAGACACATGGCATCATATTTAACTTCATAGCAAAAGAAAACAAGAGGCAAAGGGACATGAAAAATGAAAACATAATCTGCAAACTGCACATTTAAAAAGATGTTCATATCCATAATAATCAAGAAATTCAACTATAAATATGTAATAATTGGATTTAAATGAACTGATACAATTTCTGAATAGGAACATCTAAAAACACAGCTTAGAATGGCTCTCAGGAAAAAAAGATGGAAGATACAAGATATAGCAGGGATATAAAGAGTGGGGCTCTTTACACTGTTTGAGAGAACATAAATTATAAGGCTACCTTGAAAAATAGTATGGAGAGTTTTTTTTGTCTTGTTTTGTGCTTATAAGTCTACTGTATAATTCAGCAAATTCATTGCTGGAAATGGACCCAAAAGATTAGAAATCGTGTTGAAAAGAGATCTTTATTTCCATATTCACTGTAGCACTGTTCTCAGTGGGTAAGTACATCATCAGCCTGGAATTCGATCTGCATATGAATGATGAAATATAGTACAAATTTACAATGGACTGATATTCAGCAATAAGGAAAACACTGAAATTTTGTCAGTCGTTACAACATTCATAAGCAGAATGAAAGAGACAGAAGAGAGAATCTCAGGCACTGAAGACAAGATAGAAGAAATGGATACCTTGGCCAGAGAACCTGTTAAATCTAAAAGAATCCTAACACAAGAAAATTCAGGAATACTATGATTCTATGAAAAGAGCATATTTAAGAATAAAAGGAGTAGAGGAGGAAGAAAGCCATAGTAAATGTTTTCTTCAAAATTGCTGGAGAAAATGTCCCTAACGTGGTGAAATGGATGCCTAGGAAGGCATTAGAAGTATAAAGAACACCAAACAGACTGAACCAGAAAAAAAAAAAAAGTTCTGTGATCATGTGAAAACTAAAACATTAAATGTGTGGAAGACTACTAAAAGCTGTAAGGGGAAAAGACCCAACTAATGTATAAAAGCATACCCAACAGAATAATTCCTGACTTCTCAATGGAGACTCTAAAAGCTAGAAGGGGTAGAACAGAGTTTCTATAGACTCTACAAGACTATAGCTTCCAGCCCAAGTACAATTCAATCACAATGGATGAGGAAAGTGAGACATTCCAGGATAAAACCAAATTGAAATATTTCTCTAAATATTCAGCCCGTCAGAAGACACTAGAAGGAAAACTCCATCCTGAAAATGTTATCTACATCCCCCAGAAAACGGGGAGTAAATAATCTCAAACCAGGAAATCAAAAGACCAAGACCCAGACACACACACACACACACACACACACACACAAATGAGCAAAACAACTGGAATTAACAAAAACTGCTCATTGATTTCTCAGTTTGTCAATTGTCTTAATCCCCAATATAATGATACAGACAGATCTTGTGAAAAGAAGATGTATCCTTCTGATGTGTCTAAAACACATACCTCAACATCAAGGATAGATATCACTTCAGGGTAAAGAATGGAAAAAGATATTCTAAGCAAATTGACCTTAGAAGCAAGTGGGTGTAGCGATTTTAATATCTAATAAATTAGACTTCAAGCCAAATCAAATTAGAAGAGACCTGAAAGAACACGACATACCCCTCAAAAGAAAAGCACATCAAGAAGACACTGCAATTTTTAATGCCTATTCACCAAAGACAAGGAACCCAAATTTATGAAAGAAATAATACTGTAGCTTAGACCACATATTGACCCTTACACACACTGATATCCTGCTCTCCCAAATAGACAAGTTATCCACATAAAATCTAAACTGAGAAATGCTGGAGTTATCTGACATTATAAACCAAATTGAGCTAACATTTACAGAACATTTCACAAAACCACAAAAGAATATTCCTCCTTCTTAACAGCTCATGGATCTTTCTTTAAACTTAGCCATATACTCAGACAAAAAGCATCTCTGCAGACACAAGAAAACTGAAATAACTCCCTGCATCCTATCCTATTTGACCACTACAAATTAAAGTTTAATATCAACAACAACAAAAATAGCAAAAAGCTTACAAACTCATGGAAATTGAACAACTCACCACTAAATGGTAAAGAGGTTAAGACAGAAATTAAGAAATAAATTAAAATGTGCTAGAATTGAATGAAAATGAATACAGCATATGAACCTATGGGACATGATGAGTGTGGTTCGAAGAGGCAAGTTTAAAGAACTAAGCCTATATAGCATAATTGGAGAGATCTGATACTACTAACTTAATAATAAAACTGAAAACTTAAATAGAACTCACACTTAAAAGAAATAAATGACTAGGAATAGGCTAGGAATAGTCACACACACACTCACACACACACACACACACACACTACTAAGAATCAACTAAACAAAGAATTTTTTTTTGTTTTTGTTTTGTTTTGTTTTTTGAGAAAATCTGTAAGATTGGCAAACACCTAGCCAAATTAGCTAACAGGCAGAGATAATATCCAAATTAACAAAATTATAAATGAAAAGTGGGATATAATAACATACACCAAGAAAACCCAGGGAATCATAAAGACATATTTTAAAATCCTGTACGCAAACAAATTGAAAAGTCTAAAAGAAAAACGTAATTTTCTCAATACATAATATCACTTACCAGAGTTAAATAAAGATCAGAGATGCATTTTAAATAGACCTGTAACTTACAGTGAAATAGAAGCAGTAATTGAAACCCAAACCAAAACAAATCAAAAAGCCTATGGCCAGAAGGTTTTAGTGCAGAATTCTATGAGACTTTTAAAGAAGAGTTAATACCAATACTCCTCAAATTATTCCACAAATCAGAAAGAGAAGGAATATTGCCCAATTCATTTTATGAGTCCACAGTTGCCACAAATGTAAACCACATAAAAAGACCCAAGAAAGAAAGAGATTACAGACTCATTTCTCTTATGAAGATAGAAGCAAAATTTCTTAATAAAATACATGCAAACTGAATCCAAGAACATATCAAAAAGACCATCTACTGAAGGAAGGACAAGCCAGCCTAATATAGCTATCTCCTGAGAGGTTCTGACAGTACTGGGCTAATACAGATGTAGAGGCTCACAGATATCCACTGAACTGGGTACAGGGTCCCCTGTATTATGGAAAACAATATCTAAGTTTCTCAAAAATATAATAGATCAGTCAGATGATGCAGTTATACGACTCTTGGGTACATTTCTGAAAGAAATGAAGTTCACAACCAGAAAACAGACCTGGGTGCCCAGGTGTTTTCATTTCTTTTTCTATTGCTGTGAAGGAGTTAGAGAAAGGACTTATGGAGCTGAAGGGTTTGCCACCCCTTAGGACGAACAACAATATGAACTAACTAGTACCCTCAGAGCTCCCAGGGACTCAACCACCAACCAAGGACTATACATGGTGGGACTGATTGTTCTGGCAGCATGTGTATAGTAGAGGATTGCAAAGTCGATCATCAATGGGAGGAGAGGTCCTTGGCCCTGTGAAGGTTCTGTGCCCCAGTGTAGGAGAATGAGAGGGCTGATAAGTGGGAGAGGGTGGGGTGGCAGGCATGGGGAGAGCAGAGGTAACAGGGGTTTGTTCTTGTTGTTTTTGTTTGTTTGCTTGTTTGGAGGGGAAACTTGGAAAGGAGAAATTGACATGCAAATAAAGAAAATATCTTAAAAAAAAAAAAAAGACTATCTACCATGATCAAATAGGCTTTATTCCAGAGATTTGAGTATGTTACAACAAACTGAAAGATGTGAAAAACACATGATAATCTTACTAGATGCAGAAAAGGCCTTTGATAAAATTCAACAACCCTTCAAGATAAAAGTCCTGGAAAGAGTAGTGATTCTAGAGACATATTTAAACATAATAAAGGCATTTTACCTGTAGGGTGTCAGATGTCTGTATACCGCGCAGAGGTGGCTGAAAACCAAACCAGGGATGACAAACAGATTCCACAGGACTCCTGTCCTGCCAGGAATGCTGTGTTACAGTTAATAGAAGGGTCATTAAAAGGTTTGGGCAGCCTGCTAGGGACTGGTAGCCAGTGTCCTGGGTCCCGACAACTGCAGTGGCTGATCTTCTTATCTGAGTTTCTGCGGGCAGTGAGAGCCTGGCCAGCCAGGTGGGTCCAAGATCCAATGATGAATCTTTCTGGAGAAAAAAAACCAAACAAACAAAACAACTAATCCCCAGGTGCTACAGCTATGTAAAGGCAGCTGCTCTCAGATGATCCCTAGAGAAATAGCTTGTGTGCATTATTCCCTGGGGACATGAACTAAACTTTTGGGAGTAGGATGGGATTTAGGGCAGTAAATGTTTTTCTATTGGCTCCATCTGGGATGTTTATGATGCTCTGTTTGCATGGGGAGGGACTACACGTGCTACATTGTTTGACTGAATGTCTCCGGTACCCTCAGTTGTTTCTCCTTATTTATTCCAGAGCAGGTACAGAAACAGGTGGGGAGCAGCCCCACTTCTGCCATTCTCAAATCTCTGAGAATCCCCAAATTGGGCGCACTTAGCCTCAGCAGTTCTTATGCCTAATTGGTGGCACAGCTCACTTGTCCTACAGCGGAAACCGGGTACTCTCAACCATTGTTGATGAAAGTACAAACTTTAACAGCCACTATGGAAATCAGTGTGTTAGATCCCCAGGAAGATGTAACCAGCCTCAACCAGCCATCTCTTGACGCCAAATAAACTTCCAGTACTTGGGATGCATTCCATCTGAGTTGTTGGCCAAATGTGGCCCATGGGTTCCTTAACCACCCCAGGCTGTTGCCTAGAATATAGGTTGCTCTCCACAAACTGATATTAAGGCCTCTTTGCTGAGGACAACATCCACATAACTTATTGGATGTTGTGTGATGAGCTGGTGCTGACACAGCCTGTACCTAGCATCTTTTGTACAGGAACGTGCTCTGCAGGCTCCTACAGGAGAAACATAAACACTAGATCAGCCGCTAAATCACTTTTTTCAGCAATCATTACTAAAGCTTCCTCTTATGGCAGGTGAAAACAAATACTATAACCCACAGCCAGACATTTATGCAGAGTGAGAGATCTTGGAACACTTAGCCCCAAAAGGGAAGACTCCATAGAATTCCTTCCCTCATGACTCAGGAAACCCATGGATGACAGAGCAGAAAGTTGTAAAAGCCAGTGAGGTTTGAGAACAGCGATACAAATAAAACAGAACATACCAAAAGCAAACAAACAAACAAAAACACCCCCAAAAAACCAAAACCAAAAACTTACAAAACAAAACAAAGAGAAACAAAGCCCTCTACATCACAAAGACTGAAATTACTTACACAGGGGCTACAAGGTTCTGCAGAGGGTAGAGTGTAGAGCTCTAAAGGAGAAGTGGACACATGCCCCCATCCTTAACCCCAAAGCTATCTCCAATTGATAACGTCTTCCAAATGAAAGTTTAGTTTCCTCCAAGGGGATATCATGGAGTCAGTTTTCACTTTAAATCTTATATTTTAATTTTAATTCAACTTAATTTTATTTTATTTATGTTATTTTTCTTTCATTTTACCCAAAAAAATCATTTGCATATATAATGTGGCTTCCAGTTTGTTGTGTTCATGGGATTCTTGACTGTGAAAATGGGTGGGCCTTTGTCTCTTGTGCCTTCTCTTGGACTCTTTCCTTCTACTTTTTGTTTGTTTGTCCAATTCCAGTAAGTTTGTTTTGCTTTATCTCATTACATTTTATTTTATTATATTATTATCTCTTATTTGTTTTCTGAGAGACAGGGGAGAGGACCTAAGAGAGGTAGAGGAAGGGTATACCTCAATGAGGATGTATTGTGTAAGAAAAATTATTTTCAATAAAAGGAAACAAAAAATAAATTTATATAATGGAGTTGTTAATTAATATGGAAGCTATGCTGGAAAGTGATGATATGATCATTGTTGCTAGTTTAGGAGTTATCTTGAGCTGTTATCTCACCTGAGGCATTGTTTGCTTTATAATTAACTTCTATTGTTTTCCCCTAGGGATAGATGGGATATGAATTTCTAGTTAAAGACTAGCTGATATAGCAAAAAAGAAAGTAAGTGGAGAACTACAGCACATTTTCAGAAGACACAATGATCACAATGAAGCTAATTCATGAAAAAAGTATAAATAATGGATAAAGTCCTCTGGGAGATTTTAAGGAAGAGAAGATAAGGACAGTGTATTGCTGGTCAGATCAGTTGTTGTTGTTGTTGGTGGTGGTGGTGGTGATGGTGGTGTTTTAGTTAGTTGGTTGGTTTAAATTACCTTAAAGGAAAAAAGAAGTAAATTACTTGGTTTCGAGGGGGGTTGTCCTGCGGTGTGTGTGCCTGTGATTGCGTGTTTTGTGTTTCAGTTCTATGGTGTTTTTTAGTCTATGCTTTCAGTTTAAGAATAAAGTACACGTTAGAGAATTTCCAATCTTGCTTAGGTAAAGAAAGGAGAAATTGAACTTGCATACACATACCTCATAAAATACAGCCCCCATGACAGTAATAAACTGTAACCATTATGGAAAACAATATCTAAGTTTCTCAAAAAATATAATAGATCAGTCAGATGATGCAGTTATACGACTCTTGGGTACATTTCTGAAAGAAATGAAGTTCACAAACAGAAAACAGACCTGGGCGCCCAGGTGTTTTCATTTCTTTTTCTATTGCTATGATAAAATGATCTAGCAAATACAGTAAGAAGGACAAAAGATTTATTTTGCCTTATAGTCCTAGGTTAGAGTCAATCGTGGCAGGGAATCACGGCTTCTGAAACACTGTTAGGAGTCCCACAAAAGTAGAGAGCTACACTGATATAACATGTATGCACAGAGGCTATGTCAGACCCACACAGTCTTCCTGATTATCTGTTCAGTCTCTATGAGCCACTATGAGTCCAGGATTGTTGATTCTGTGACTTTTCTTATGGTCTTGGCCCATCTGACTCCTACAGTCCTTCTTCCCTTATTCTCAGGATGTCCTGAAGTATGCCTCATGTCTGGCTATGGTTCTCTGCATCTACTACCAACAGTTGCTGGATCAGACCTCTCTGATGATTATACCAGGATCCTTCTCCTTGTCTAGTCTTAATATGATAGGAGGTGCCATATCTTATTGCAATTTGATACACCATGTTTGGTTGATATCTTCGAGAGGCCTGCTCCTTTCTGAAGGGTTAAAGAGGAGGAGTGGATGGGGAGTGGAGGACTGAGAGGAAAGGAGGGAGGGGAAACTCTGATTAGTGCTTAGTGTATGAAAATAAATTAATAATACTAATATAAGAAATAAGAATGATGAATCCTAGTACTCAGATCATTTTCTGCTTTATCAAGTCCAGGATGTTCACCTACAGAATGGTATCATGCCACCTACTTATAGGATGAGCCTTCTCATCTCAGTTAATCTAATCAACAGAATTCTTCACAGACTTGTGTCAAATTCACTAAGTCCCTTACAAGTGAGACTGGGGGATTATCTTTTAAGGGACACTAAGTATTAAGTTTGCACCCCTTGTTGACCTGAATATCATTTTATCATAACCTTCTACCCCTGATTCTCATAAGCTTATAGTCATTTTATAATGAAAAAATGCACAGTTCAGTTTCAAAAGTCCTTATAGTCTTTGAGAATTTCAACTCTATTTAAATATACAAATCTCACATGAAGGGAATGGAAACCTTTTAACTGTGAACTTGAAAAAATAAAAAATAAGTTATATGTTTCCATCATATACTGACACAGAGTAAACACTCTCATTTCCTAATGGGAGAAACGACATATACCCAAAAATGATCAAAGGCATGACCAAATTTCAGCAGGGAAAACAGGAAATCCCACAGTACCATGTCTAGCATCTGTAGATCATGACACTGTCATTTAGGCATCATGGAGCTTGAGCATTCCTACTCTTTTAGCTCTGCCACCTGTACCACAAATTATGTCTTTCTTTGGGTAGTTCTCATGCAAGTGTACAGAGCACACACCCTGTGGTCTTCATAAACACAACATCCTGGAGTTTCCTTTCATTTTAGACTTGACAGCTTCAGAAAATGACCATTTAGGTCTTCCTTTCAGGGACTCCAAGCTGACACACGTCTCTTTACCTGAGTTGTTGTCTGTTACCTTGGAGCAGGACTTCACAAGCACTGCATTCTTGTTATCTTTCATATTTCTAAAATCAGTAACATGGGAATGACACAGCAATGTTACACTGTCAGCTTGGAATGAATGGATTCCCATCAGTGGCTTTGTCTACATTACAGCAGCTTCAGTGCTAACTCTTAGTGAGACACTTCTCCACCAGCTGTTTTTGAGGCACCCAGAACAATTTCAAAGTTGGCTTACATTGAAGATTGGGCTCTCTGTAAACATGTTCATATTCTCACAAGATGAAAATTCTATTGGGTGGTTTTGCTCTCAGGATATCTTTGTCCCAGTGTAGTGCAGGTTTCCTTTGGATGATGATGACTGCCCCAACAATTACAGTTTTTCTATCAGCATCAGACTCAATGGTGATCTGTCTTGAAATTCTATCTTCCAAACAAATCAGTCCATTTTGTTTAAATAAGTTCAACTTTATTCAAGTTCTCAGACTATGTATAGTAGAATGAAGGCAGATTTGTAGCCCAAGTATCTCATAAATGAGCCCTAGCTCAATCCTACACAGACTTTCCATTCCCTTTTTAAATCCTCATGATATATGTCCCCACTATCCACACTTATCTCAGCATTCTCTATTTTAGAGTTACCACCAGAATGGCTTGTTAACATTAAGCAGTTTTCTAAATCTAACTACCAAACTCTTCAATAGTCCAGGCCCTGAACAGTTCCTAAGAACTGCATGGTTAAAAACAAGCAAACAAACAAACAAACAAAAATACCAAAATTTGCTTTATCATAAATTATATGATGTCATATGGATAACATTCCCACTTCTTGGTACTAACTTTCTGTTTTATTTTCTTTACTATTGTTGTGATAAAATGTCTTGGACAATGTTGTATAAGAGACTCCTAAAAAGGCAGTGGGAGGGGGGATATGGAGTGGTGGTGGAGTGGGTAAGAGACAGCTACTAAGCCTCAACCCTAGACAAAGAACTACAGGCCACTAAAGAATGCTGATGGCAGGAGGGAAAGGGGTGATAGTCTTCCTCAGGGGAGAGCACAACAATTTGTATCCACTATCAAAATGATTAGCCCTGAAAAAAAGAGTAAACATACAAGTAATATTATACAGAGTAAAAAGTGGTAGAATGTATCTAGAAATACACACACACACACACACACACACACACACATAGCTACAATTAAAAAGAGATTATGAATTTTAAAGAGAGACAAGGGCAGCCTCAAGCTCACAGAGATGGTCCATAAAAGAGACAATATGGGACTTTTCTGTGACAATGGGTCTCCAAGTAACATCAGAAGCTATACCTGTCAAGTCTCATCAATATGACCACTCAAATGTGAGCTAAACAAAGAACATGTAAATGAACACACCAAACTGCATGGAGAAAAGCCCACAAGGCCTCAACACTATACAAAAGAACTGCAGGCCAGTGATAAAGCTGGGAGCAGGAAAGAGTAGTTCTTCCTAGGAAAGAGCACATCGTTGGTTGTACCATGGCAAATGGTAGGCCCTGAAGACACACACAAAAGTAACATTTTTTTTATCTCAACTGGCAATATTTAGAATATACACATGAATACACTTTATATACAATGGAGGCCATGAATTTTAAGGAGTCTAGAAAGGGGTTTATGGGAGTTTGGAAGGAGATAAAGAGAAGGGAGAATTTTTGAAACTAAATACAGTCTCAAAAGTGAATGAGAGAGAGAGGAGAGAGAGAGAGAGAGAGAGAGAGAGAGAGAGAGAGAGAGAGAGAGAGAGAGAATTAGAGGGCCCTATAAAAAAGCTTCAGTTTCTTGAAAAATGTATAATAGTGACATTTACTTTCAAGATGTGGATATATTTAATGTTTAATGATTTGGGCAAGGGTTAGCAGAAACTTCCATTTTGATCAATGTTAGCATTTATAATTTGCCACTGTAGCTGAGCTAGTTGTTGTTATTATTGTTTCTTTTTTGTCACTGAGTCAGCAAATTTTGTCCTGTGAAAAGGGATGAATTGATGAAGTATTCCTCTATAATTCTCACATCTGTGTGCTTCTCTAGCTAACCTTTCTTTTGATCTTTAGAAATGATAATATATTGTGTAATTAAATCGTGTTGACCTGGGAACCATTAAATAATTTTAAATTTAATTGTGCATATATCCCCTTTAACTGTTAGGATCACATTAGTTATTTTTTGCTTCAACAGACACTCCAGGCATTTACCATGCTTCTCATACTCTAATCTATGACCAAGTAATAATAATAATAATAATAATAATAATAATAATAATAATAAATGTGTATATATGTATGTACACCAGGACAACCTCTCTGTGGAAAAATTCATTGAAAGTCACTGTGTTTGACAGCAGTGTCTTAATTAACTCTACCATTGACCTCAATTCCTCTACAGCCACCCATTCAAATATATTTATTCATATACTTATGAAACACATGCTGACATCCAAGTATGTATCAAAATTGGTTTATTTATTCTGAAAACTGAAAAAGTATGCCTATGTGGTAGTATCAGATTAAAAATAAGTATGTAGTTATTTAGTATTCTAGTTGATACTATACCTGTCAAACAAAAATAGAAGAGGATGAGGAGAATATGAAGAAACATTGGATGGATGGTATTATTTTGCATGAATGAAAAATAAATGCCTTCATTGATAAGATTATATTTTAGAAGAGACCAGAAAGAAATGAAGGCAAGACATATTCATGCAGTTTTATACAGCCACAGGTTTCTTCTCAGTGACTCTAATAACCCCTATGAAGATTGCCTGGCATAGCCACATTGTTTTAAACCAAAGCAATATAGTTCTGATCTTTGCTAAAGAAAAACATTGAAAGCCATCATTATATGGTCAAACCAGAGACCTGAGACATAACAACTGCACATAGTACTGAAGAAATTAAAGAGAACATTTTCTCTGAACTCTACTTTACATTCAACATTACTTAAGACCAATAACAAATAAGATAGTTGAATCCATACAGATGATGATTACATAATGTACCAGTAGGAATCAACTTAGTGCATTAGTAGATATGTTTAAGGTTTCTTAAGATACTACTTAGTCTTATGACACTATCCTTCAATCCACAGCTTGCCTTAAGAGCTGGTGACCTACATTTCATACTGTGCTTTAAAAACTGACATGTATCTCTCCAGTAACTAGAGACTAGGAACAGAATTAACTGTTCTTCTATGGCTCCTAGAAACCCAATGACCTGTGCTGTTGGTCCTATAGCTTTAAGTACAGCCGGTTTAGAAGTCATGTTTTGAATTGGGTAAGGTGGCAGATTTTTAATTTAGGAGGCTGAGGCAGGAGAAGTATAAGTTGGATATCTGCCTGAGATGTATGCCTAGACCGTGTTATAGTGTTGTATTTTCCAGGGGTAGCACATTAATCAGGAAAGCTAATTCATAGCATGTTAAAGTAGAAACTGCTACTGCTCTCTACTTAAATATCTTATTCCAGCAGGTTAACAAGAGAGAAATGCAGAGATAGACAGAGAGACAGACACACAGAGAGACAAGGAGACAGAGACACAGAGAGACAGAGTAAGAAACACAGAGAAACTGATGTACTTGAAGTAATTATTGTTGGCATATATAGTTTTTTTTGAGCCTAAGTATGTTAACTGGGAGTATTAGTTATAAAATAATTCAAACAAAAAGTACTATTAAGAAACTAATTAAAGGATAAAAGAATCTAATTAAAAATAGTTATAGGACTGTAGATATCACTCAATAGTTAATGTTACTTGCTATTTTTGCAGAGGACCTGAATTTTTTAGTCCAAGCAACCATGTGGCAATTTACAATCATCCTAAACTCCATTTGCAGGGAATCTGGGACCCTTTTTGGACCTTGGTAGGTACCAGGGATGCACACTGTGCCAACACCTAAACATACACATAGGCACAACATCAAACACATAAAAATGAAAATGAAAAATATTAAAAGAACTATAAAAACGTTCCAGAGTTTTGGCAGTAGAGAAATCTATAAGAGTTCAATGCAACTGTCTGCTTCTCAGTAAATGAATCTCTAGGAATTAGTATTATTGTTACAAAAAGGAGATTGGAATGACATAAATGAAGCCCAAGCAATTTCACAGGTATTTTTGAGGCATAAGAATGTATAACATAAGAATATATGAGTAACTATAGTACTCTTATTTTGTTAATGACTAGGTCATGAACAAGTCTTGACTCTCAATCTTAGAAAATATTTTCAGGCATATAAACTAGACCATGTATGTTTCTGACTGATAAGGAATATGTAATAAGAGCTTGAGGAAGGTTCACATGATTATGACTACAGTCATATTGTGATTCCCAGAATTGTAATTTTAGGCCTTTGATTAACAAACCTCATTTTTATTGACATGTACTTCCTCTCCCTAGGCTAAAAGAATTAAGGATACCTTTGAATACAGCATGAAAAGATCTCTGGGTACAATAGGTACACTGTACCAAACTCAACATTGGTGCTAATCCAAATCACTAAACACAGTGTTTCTGACAAACTCAGAAAATATGTAGGAATGGAATATCTGTAGTCTAAATATTAAAGACCAGGAAGCAGAAAACAGCTAAGAATATCAAGCAATGGAAGAAAGGATTTTCCTACATTCCTCAAGCAACCAGAAGGGAAAACAGCAATTGTCTTCAGGCAATCTGTCACCAGCTCAGTTACACAAACAGTTTGCCTTCTACCGTTTCTTGAATTATCTTTTCTTATTCTCTTGTTGCCCTTAGTTTGTAAACAACCAATAAAAGATTTATTTTTTCATAGATACTGTATCCTAGGGAGCCCATAGCATGATTGTTCAAACACTGGGAGTGCTCATGCAAAAACACTGTAGCAGGAAAGTGTTTGAGTAACATCATCAGTCTGGGGTGGCTGGTTAATAAGCAAAAGATGTTTAAAACAGCACAAAGACAATATGCACACCAAGATTATATGTGGCCTACTTGGTGTGCATATAGTCTTGGTGCTGTTTTGTTTTGTTTTGATTTGGTGCTAGGGAACAAACCTATACTATGTATATACTCTACTACTTAGATGAAACCGTTGTCTTTTTTGTACCCAAGAAGGAACCAACAGAGTACTAGAGGATTTGGAAATGAAGTGAGATATTTTTTATGTTCTAATCTTATGTTGAAAAATCTCTCCACTTACCTCCTCTCCTGTCCTGTCTCCGTATCTGTCTCTCTCTAGAAATTATATGTACAATTCTCACTAGTGAAAAATATAATGACAGTTTGTAATCCTTTATAATAACACAATTGAATAACAATTGTTAACCAAAATTGGCACTAACAAAGGTAAGGGGGACTCATTAAGTATTGCTCTCTCTGTGTGTGTGTATGTGTCTCTGTGTGTGTGTGTTTATGTGTAAACACAATCTGTTCAGCCTATTACTTGTATATATGTTTTCACGTGGATAATTTGGTATTGGATAATCAACAAGTGGGCTATTCCCTGGGGAAGATTACTTTTGCCACTCATCATTCCTTAGTTGCCTGTAGTTCTTTGTCTAGGGTTGAAGGCTCATGAGCTTTCCCCTTTCCATGTTAACTTGTCTATTGGTATTGTTTTTGTTCGAGTCATATGTAGACAGCAATGACAATGAGACTTCATGGATGTAGCTTCTCAGATTTCTAGAAGACACAATCTCACAATAAACTCCATGACTCATAATCATTTACTTTGCTCTTCTGAAATGATTCCTGAGCCATAGGAAAAGGAAGTTATTTCATAGATGTATCAGTTAAAGCTAAAGACTGAGTGTCTCACTGGGCCTTGAGCTCAGTTCAGTTATGCTAGCTACCTAACAGACTCCAAGGATCTGCTTTTCTTTGTTCATCAACTGCCACTGGAGTTACAGAATGAATTGTCCTTCACAGGGTGCTTAGAATCTCAGACTCAGTTCTTTCTGATTGAGTAGAAAATTATTTACTAAGTCAAGATCCACAAGTTCTAAATACCAAAATATTTTGGACATGGAAATCACATAATGGATTTCAGCTAAATATATATATATATATCACACTAAGGTATAATTATAGGAAGAATAAAATAACTTTACTGGGATATGAAGGTAAGGTTAGTTTGAATAAGTGATTTTAAATAAAATAAATTTGATTATAATAAAACATACTATTAATATAATATACATTAGAAAAATAAGTAAGTACTCAGATTCTCAATTTAAAAATTGAAGATTGATGATGACTACATTATAGGTTATTTAAAGTTATGGGAGTAAATGAGTTCATTTTGGATGATATTAAAGAGAAAATACTTCATGTTTGAAATGAGTGACATTTAAATTTTAGATAGATAAAGCCACAAAGAAGACTAAGAAGGAATAGCCTGCAAAATAGTATGAGAAATAACTGTGCCATGTACTAGAAGCAAAGCATTGAAAGAGTTTCAAAAAGGGCGAGTGATCAGTTGCTCTAAGACGTGCTCACAATCCTTTTGTCAAGATGGGCATTATTCTTTCAAGGACAGCCACTGTTGTAAGGAATAAAAAGTAGACACCTAACACCTCTTTACTTTAAGTCTTCTATTTCTCTCCCAATGCCTTGGTATAACCTGACTATCCTCTACATTCTTAGTCTAGTGCAATAGTGAGGCAGTGAGATATTAAAGGCTCAATTGACCACCCCTAAACACAAACTTTTAATTCCACATATCCACGACCTTTTTCAATATATTGTCATCAAAGGTATTCTGTGAAACTGTTCTCCAGAGGAGGGCAGGCATACAGAGAAAAGGAGTATGTCCTTCTTCTCCTGCAACATAAGCTCTCAAAAGCTTCTAATGACAGCTTAAGAGAGAAAAGAGCTTTTGAAATCACATTAAAGTTAAAGAACAAAAGCACGGTGGACTAAGAGTTTTAGGTGTGAATGGTAAGTCCCACAATAGAGAGGATTTCACCCTGCTGATGGAAGTTATACCTACTTAAAGCATTTAAATTCAATGAGTTTATTGGATGAGATAGAAACCAGCAAGGATGGGTTCTGATGAGAACTTAAATGCTGATTTTCTAGAGGAGTATCTCTCTAGAAGAACTTCCCTTCTCTGCTGCCTAAAAACCTATTAAAAATATAATGAAAGAGATAGAAGTCATCACATTTAAACAATTTCAAAACAACTGTTTCTGGGCTAAATTCTAAGTGGTAGGTTATTAATTGGTGAGGATTAGTGAGGAGTCAACCGAATCAGAAATGGTTGACTTATGGCTTCTTTGCATACAGTGGGATAGAGAACATTACTGAATATTACTTAGATCTATCAGACATACGGAGGGAATCTGCAGCCTGGCAGAGGACTGTGGTCATATGGAAAAGCATGCCTATTCAAAGTATTTGACGTAGCAGTCACTTTTATAGTATAAAATGTCATCTACAAAAATCTAAGATATGATAAATAAATGTTATCATATATAACATCCAGTTTCTCATGCTAAAGTACATGATCTTCATTCTTCGAAATTATGTGTAGAGAGGTTCTGGACACCCAGTCCTGCCTGTGTACACAACTAAAAACACCTTGAGTACATTAAGTACACAAAGCTTCTGACTCCAGGAACAACTAATCAAAGCTCTGCTGAACTCTCTGCCCATCTATATGTCTGGTCCTACAATAGAGAGGAAAGTCTGCAGAGGGTACCTTGACTTTCATCCATTTCATCCATTTATTTTTAAGATGGCAAAGACAGATATACATAAGATCAATTAAAAGATGTATTTCTTGCTATGATAGCTCCTTAATACTGATTGATAATAACTAAGAGACATAAAATATACACCCCTCTACTGTTTCCTGGCAAAATTTAACCACATAAAATTTTTAGATACATAAAAATTTGAGGGAGAGGCTGACCATATTTTAAACAAAAGGTGAAATATTATCTTTAAATACAACCTGATATTCTGCTATGGAAAAATCGTAAAGCACATGTGAATTGGAAATTTTTAGCATAACTCTAAGACAATATGTAAAACAATTGTCAACGATGACAGTGTCAAATCATAAATCTATCAACATAATTTTTATATTTTGTTTACCTATTTCTTCCACCCAATAATTTAGTACTTATTTATTTGGATATCAGACTTGGATATCAGTCTTGGGACTTCAAGAGTTAATACCATCATTTTACAAATATGCATAGAAAGACTGAAGAGATGGTATGGTGTGTGAATGCCCTTGCCTTTCCAAATTTGATGACCTGAATTTGATCTCAAGCCCCATGGTAGAAAGTAAAAAGCGACTCACCTACATATCTACATATATGTTATAGTTGCACGCATACACACATACACATAATAGTAATTAAAATTGTTAATGTATATAAGATGTGTCTTATGTAAGAATCACTTTCCTCCATGGGAAAAAAAATGCCAGGTTGTACACAGAAACAGACTGAATGATGGTATTTCCAACATGAACTGACTTGAGCTAAGCTAAGTCATCTTGACATTCAGAAAGCTGATGAGGAGTGACATCAGTTAGACATTCATACTGAGTAGGAGAGGCTTGGCAGAGGCTCCATATCTCTGAGCTCCAATTTTCCAACCAATAAGAAAGAATCATAAAAGTTAACACACTATGAAGATCATATGATGTTATATTAATAAAGCCTTTAGTTACAAAGAATGAACAGTGTCAGTTCATTTCAGTGTCCACTGCCAAGCACAAATGAGGAATTCTAACTATGCAGCTTTAAGCTTACACTTTCCTAATTGCTGTTAGACACAAACAGATATTTAGAAAAATATCAAAGACAAGTAATCATAGATGACGTCTTTGTCTACTTGCTCATATTTGACCTTCAAATCAAAATCTTTAATCACATGAAATCTTTGTCATAGATTTTCATATATAAACCTGAGAAGCAAATCAATACCCTAAGGCAAAGGATATTGTTAAACATGCTGGAAAAAGTGCTGAGCAAACTTATTTACAGATTTTTAAAAATATACACACATACACATACACAGAGACTTAAACACAGACACACATAGAGATTCTGTGATTTTTGAGTATACATTGTATGGTGGTGTATGGGATATATGTGGTGTTTGTATGAGTGTGTGTGTGTGTGTGTGTGTGTGGTTTGTGTATGTATGTGTTACCTGTGATTAGGTGCCTGTGCAGTTTCTCTGGATGAGTAGCCATCACTCTCAATCTTAATCAATTGCTTGTGCAAAGAAGAGAGAGAGATGAAGCAAGGGAGGGTGTAGGAAGAGAGAAGAGACAGACAGAGAGAGAGAGAGAGAGAGAGAGAGAGAGAGAGAGAGAGAGAGAGAGAGAGAGAGAGAGACTTAATTTAGGTTGAACCTGGATTCTGAGATCTGAATGTTGTAACTACAGGGATCTGCCATCTGGCCTTCTTTCTATCTTTCCTTTGAAGGATACTATAGTGAGCTTTCATAGATATAATAATTCTCAGGGTTTTTGTTAAGTAGGTTTGAAAACCATGCAACACATCAGCACAGAACATTTTTTAAAGAAGACATTTATTAAATTTGTTTTATTTTTCAGTGTGCTTCAGTAACATTTTTATAATTCCAATGAACTTTCCTTTTGCAGATATCCATAATTTTGAAATGTGTCACAATCATGCACCATATAATAATGAAATATTTTATGAGAAACTTGTCATTTGGGATTGGTCACTATGTGAATATTACAGTGTAGTTAGGTAGTATTAAATCATATAAATTATTTATTTCATATAGTCTTTTAGTACAAACAAAAATATGGATGATACAGTAGTATGAAACTTTGTCAGCAAAACAATAAATCCTGAATTATGTTAAACCACTTTAGAAATAATACATCTAAAATTAATGATACAATGTAATATAGTAAAAAAGTAATGATAAAATGTAACATAGTAAATATGTGAAAAATACAATGACATTTATTAGCCTTATCAAATATTTTATAGTATTCATATATAGAGTGCCTCATCTTATAATTTTATATGACGAGTGCAGTTGATTTCTTGAGTATTGTATTATTTATTGGTCTTACTGTTGTTATGAGAAAATTGATTAAAGCAATTCAAGGAAGTAAAGATTAACTGCCACTCTTAGTTTAATGGTCCAGTCCATCATGGTTAAACAGTCCTGATGTCAGGAGCTTGAGGTAGCTGGTCATACTACATCCACAGTTTGAAAACCTAGATGACTTCTATGGCTCATGCTTAGATTTTCTTTTCTCTATTCAGACCAGGATGCAAGAAATAGAACAAAGGCATCTACATTTAATTTAGATCTTCCCATATAAATTAAGCTAATCAACAAAATCATTTATAGACATGGCCAGCAGTTAGATGCCCTGCAAACAGAGATTTTTTTTTAAAGTTTTGGATAATTTTCAAATTTTACTTTTAATTAAAATATGATGATATTGTTTCTTTTCTTCTCTCCAACACTCCACCCTGTCTCTTTCTATGATCCCTTGCTCCTCCCTATGGTTTCTTTCCTTTTCTTCTTTCTCTCATTCTTCCTTCCTTCCTTCCTTCCTTTCTTTTGTCTCTTCTTTCTTTTTTATTTCTCTGTCTTTTTTTTATATATATGTGTATATCCCATCAAGGTTAACACCACAATCTGCATCATCATGAACCTAAAATCAATGAGTTCACTATAAAATGACAATGGCAAGCTATTAGGCAAAGAAAGTGTTGGGTTCATTTTAATTTTATGGGAACACTATTATACCCATGCCATGTTGCTAAGTGAAGCATAAATTCAATGCACATGCCTTCACATGGCTCCAAATTAGTACTATGTACTATTTGTGCATAATTATATACAATTATCCTATGTACCTCATACTAATCTTACAGCGTAATTCTGCCTTCAGTCTCAATAGTCTATAAGATTCAAAAAATACCAACAAAAGAGAAAATGTTGACCCTTCAACTCTTGATAAAGAGCATTACAGCACTTACTACCTCTGTTTCATATATAATGATTAAAAAGAACATTATTCCAAGAGTTTGGCTATCTTTACTGGCAATCATCACTACAGTAAGGAGTCTAATGAGCCAGTGTTACAATCCACTAAATTAATACATCTACTAATTTAGCCTGTCCATAAAAAAGCACTAATGTTCAAACATGGTCAAAAAAATGATGTGCGTGGTGAACAATGCCTTGAACTGTGAGAGAGGCTCCAGGATAATGGGCAGAGGGCTATTTACCTCAGGTGTATTCTGTCCCTGGATTGTTCTTGGATGTGATTTTTATGTCTTTTGTGACAAACATTTACATCCAGTTTATAAGACACATTTATTCTTGTTGGATGTCAGAATGTAACTATAGAAGAACATCTTGTCAGTGTACTTTGAGTCAGGATGTAGCCTTCTACCTTGATTTTGTACTTTCCTAGATATAATATGTAGTTTGTGTCAGGCAATTTAAATTGGCCTGGTCTAAGAAAGTTCTGGGGAAAAGATATTCTGTCAATATTTAGTACATGCTTAGTGGCATTTATTTAACTGATCTTTTCTCTGATAATACCTTTCTGAACTCAAACAACCTATCTTGGGTCATTACTCCCTTTGTTATGGATAAGCTAAATTAGTAGAGATAGTGAGATACTGAGAAGACACAGTGATTTGCTATTATCACACTTATCTTAAAACTACTGTTCAACCCAGTGTGCTTGTACATTATCTTCTCATCTATCACACACTGAAACTCATAGTGACAAATCCCATAACATTCTGTATTTTAAAGGTTGAGAACTATATATTTCATTAGAGTGAATAATCCAGTCATGTAGACAAACACCAGGATCATACCAACCTATTTCCCTCCCTTTCTCAAGAATTTCCTTGTTCCCCCATTGTTGCAAATGCTCTGTGCATTATTTTTAACTTATTAAACTACTTTCTTATAAGATAGCTAGGTACACTACTTGCACCAACTTATTTTTTAATATGAAGAATGGCTTTAATTCCATTTCCTATTTTTGGTTCTTTTTGTTTGGAATCTATAAAAGCCTTAAAACTCATCATCAGTCTGCATAACATTTGTGTTTCCTGAATTGTAACTTTAATGAGCCCAAATAAC
>JADRCC010557358.1:0-10854 GCA_019843855.1 Hylomyscus alleni | reverse complement strand
TTATTTTTGTCACATATATTCTCTTAGTTTTGAGAAAAGTAAGTAATACAAAAGCCTTTCTGAGTTGCTAAGCTTCTGACAAATTTATCACCTTCAATCCTGTCCTCCTCTGAGTCTTTGAATAGCTTCTGTTAGAGTCACCTGATACATTGCAGAAAGATCTCCATGTCCTATTTTTATCTCATTCAAATTGTACAGTACTCCCATTAACAGAATTAAAATAATATGCTGAAGTTAAAAGCAAAGTTCTGTGTCACATGGATACTTCCTAGGTTCCAAGAAGAGAAAAATTAACTGGTTGTTTAAAAAAATTCCACATGTTCAACACGTCTCATGATTAAGCTCAGAAAGCAAATCTGTAAGATTTCTTAATAGTATTGTATTTAATAGCCCCTGTGTGACATCTCATTTTATTCAATTTATACTTAGCATGCTCTGAAAAATGCAATAAAAGAAAAAATTTTTAAAAAGAAGGAATGATTATTAAAGCAAATTTCCCCTGAAACATGACTTTAAGTAATATTTAGCTACTGTAATGTGTTTGAGGGCATTTCAAGATTATATATTTATTACTAACAAAGACTTGAGCTAAAGTTCCTTGTATATGGAACAGTAAAGCTTGTTATAGGTAGCCAATCCTTTCCTTTTAGTTTCAAAATAAAAGATGTTGATGCCTTTCTGCTACTGTATTGATACAAGGGAACTGCCTTCAGGAAACTATGGAAGCACTGAAGGCAGGAATGGAAGTCACACCTGCTCTGAGACTCCAGCATCCTTAAGCTAGAGTGGACTTCTTCAAGGAAGCATTCTTTAAAGTTCCCTATATATATACACACATATAAACATATACAAATCCACATAAATGCACACTGAAATAAACACACACACAATCTTGACCTAAAAATTAGTACCAATTATCTATACCTGATTGTGTTGTATAAATAACAAACTTCTTTAAAAATAATATTTAAAATCATAAAATATTTATTTATTTGTTTACATATTTATTTATTTATTTAACAATAACCTTACAATAAATGTTAGTTAAACCTTTTGCCATTAAAACATCAGTGAATGGATATTCAGTATTCATTCAACAATGAAAATCTACCTTCTAGAAGTAACCCAATTCCATTTTCTAACTTATTCATATTTAAGACAATAAATGATCTTAGATAATTCCTTATTCTTAAACTTAGTCATAACTTTCTATTGACAGAAAAGAAATAGCAAAGGAACTCCAGGGAGAGACACATTAGCACTGGTACCTTGCCTCAGAGGAGATAAATACATTAATGCTACTGTGATGAATTGCTTAAGAATTGTTAATGATCAAAATAAATGCTCACTGCCGTGAAAAGACTGATGTGCTAGTCTTTGTACACAGCAATAACTAAACGCTGATTGTTGCTGTGAAGAAATAAATACAATTATAGCAGCTGGAGGTGTTGTTCTTAATCATATAACGTGGTGTCTTTGTTTACATTTTACATAGAAGTTGAATGTCACTGGGGGAATATTATGATAAGAAAATATGACTTTCAGTATCTCCTTGTTCATTTTCAGCATTATTTCTGCACAAAATGTAAATAAGCCACATGGATCATTTACTAGCATCACAGGCATATCAAACCTCCAGCTTTTGTAATTATACTTTGATTATATAGAATTTAAATATTTAGAAAAGTTGGTTAAAGGTATTCTTTGTTTAAAAATGAAAGTGTATTTTAGTAAGACTTAAGTTTTTTCTGTCACCAGAAGACGAGGAGTGATAAGTTTGGATCTGACAGATTAAAAAAAAAAAATGGCCCAGTTACTCCCAAGAGTCATTTCTGTCACTGTATCTCTGCCTGTTATCTAGGGCACTCTAATCTATTAAAGGTCATAGGCATGGCTTCCCAACTGCTACTGTGGCCCTTTCCAAGACCTCCCACAGGGTGTAAAGCACAGTGAACCTGCATTTTAGAAAGGTGGTCTCTCTGGAAATGGCAGACATCGGGGCTCAGATCCTACCATGACTTCCAGAAAATGGGAGGTGAGAGGATTTACTGCTAGAAAGTCTTCTTAATAAATCATTAGCAAGCAGAATCGTCTTTCTCTGATTTATAGTAGAAGTGATGAATCACTGGAAAATACATTCTTCCTATTAAAGGGAGTCACTGGCCTTTTGCCCTGGACAAGGTCGACTGCAGCTCTAATGAATTCAGTGTCCTGAGAAATGAGTGAAAGCAAGCAGATAAGCTTCTCTCTCTCTCTCTCTCTCTCTCTCTCTCTCTCTCTCTCTCTCTCTCTCTCTCTCTCTCTCTTTGTGTGTGTGTATGTGTGTGTGTGTGTGTGTGTGTGTGTGTGTGTGAGTGTGTGAATGTGTAATACATTCCGTATCTGAGATCAGATGTTTATCAGGAAGTTCTGGACACTTGGTGATGAACACTTCAGTTTCTGAGGGTAGTTTAAGAAAAACCTCCATTTTTCTTGTAGAGTAAAGGGAAGGAGTTGGACTTGTATGGTGGCTTGGAAGAGTAGAAGGAAAAACTAGAACAAGAACAAGGAAAGAAAAACTTCATGAAAGTTAAAGAGGAGTCACTTTTCTTCAAAATTACTCAAAATATGGTCATTGAAATCTAGAATTAAAATAATTCCATAATGGCTCGGTGAGCCTCTACACCAGTCTGGATTCTAATGCAAGCTTACTTTTAAATACTCTGAACCACCAGAAAAACATTGTGGTTCCAAGGTTCACCTGACAGTTGAAGTGTGGGAACACTGCAGATAGTAGGGTAGACAAAAGGCTGAGATGCTAGACTGTGTTTGCCTTATGCCTGCTGTCAGTGGCTGGGCTTGAGGGGTACACGTGAAAATGCAGCCTAACATGTGGGAGGCTGAAGCTGGGGTTCCACCAGATCCAGTCAAGACGCAAACATCAGAGGCTAATAAATCCTGTCCCCCCCCCCCATTCATAATATCTCAACACCCATGTTCGGCTTGAAGAAGTTGTAAAGAGTTGTCGACCCAGTTCCCTGGGCTTTGGAGCTAGAGAGAGTTATTAACAGGTTGTCTTTCTAGGAAATGTAGAAATGGTCATATTTGGGACAGGGAGGAGATAGCCAGAATTGATTGTATAGCCATAATCTCTTTTGATAGAAAACCTTATAATTGTTACTAAGTTAAAGTCATATGTTCTTATTTGGTACAGAATTTATTTTGATACAAAATCAAGGTTATCATTGGTATAACTTTCTTCTATTGATACTAAATAATTAAAAGTACAGGGCTTAGACCCAGTCCTTCTTTTGCTGTTATTATAAACAGATCTGAGATGTTTAGACCTGTGAGTTTAGGGCCAAATTAGTAAATTCATGGTTCTGAGTTTATTGTTAGAGTGATTCCAAGATTTTAACTAAAAATAACTGAGAGTAGTTAACAGACAACAGTCCAGATTACTTTACATAGATAGTTGGTTTTCAAAATCATCAGAAATCCACAGAATGTGACGTTTAATATTATTTATTCACTTGTTGAAACTAGTCTGCTCCTGACAGCTTTCCCTGTCTTAGATTCAAAGAAGAAACTGAGCATCATTGGAGTTGCTCCAGTTGTGGCGAGACAGCCACTAGGCAAAAATTGCCTCTTCATCTACAGACAATAATGCCCAAAAAAAGGACGCATACAAATTTAAGACAGCTTACTTCTGCTGAGAGAGAGTAGGCAAGTCCTTAATATTCCAGTTTCTCTTATCTGTTAAACATTCACGGGCCAGAAGGCTGAAGACCGATGCGCCAGCATTTCAAAGTAAGGGCTTTCCAGGCGTCCAGCAGTCTTTATCAATTGACTAAAATTTTGGAAGCTGTGTTAGGCTTCCTATATATTCTCAATTGTTATCAGTCGTTCTTGGATTTCTGATGGAGTTGAAAAACTACATAGTCCGCTAGCCAGCCCAGGCTTTTTACTTTTGGGAAGATGGTTTTCAGATGGCATCCAATCTAAACTAAGGCATAGCCAGGTACTAAGTTTTTGTCTTTTAAGTTAAGATAGAATATAATGTTCAATTTAATTGACAAAGATGTTGGACTGGGTGTTAGATCTACCTTATACCAGACAATTTACAAATATGTAATAGTTTTGTTCAATTTATATTTTGAGAGAATATTGTTTTTTTTTTTTAATTGAACAGAAAGGGTGAAATGTTGCAACATTTTCTCTGTACAATCTATTAGGGCAGTGACAGGCCTGTGATTGGACAGGAATAGAGAGGTGGAGCTAGAGTTTGAGGAGGAGAAAGGTCAGGGAGCAGGAGAAAGATCTTCATCATGGAGGCAAACGAAGAAGACGAGTCAGACCCCACGTGGTTATAACCAGGCTAAGGTTTTTACAAGGTTAAATTATTTGGGTCAAAATTTGTCTTTATCATTTGGCATTGGAATTATTGTATTGTCATCTTGTAATTGTGATCTTATTATTATATAAACCTGATTAGATAATTAAGCCTTAAGAGTCATGCTTTACCTACAGGGTCCTAGGCGCTAGATGAATGATTGTGAGGGTGTGTAAAGTGTTGCATGTAAGCAAGATGTTGCTGTTAGATGGGAGAAAATAGCAGAAACCTACTGAGACATAGTGCTGTGGATGGACGGTACAGTACTGGCACTAGAACATGTTCCAGCAGGAAAGGGAGTTTGTCGGGTGGATTCATTTTTAATAATTCCTGCAACGGGGTTCTCTGACTCCCTGAAGTCCAGTCATCATACAAAACCATGCAGAGGAGTCAGGAATGGAGGGTCTGGTGTGGGTTGAGAGGGTGGGGTTCATGGGCCTGCGATGAGGAGCCCGGGGTCAAGGGTTCCCAAACTCCTAGGCATCCAGATGTATCTGGGTTATGGGGAGATGAGAATGGAGTTGGGTCTCTGGGGCTGAGGACCCCAGGGCCAGGGGAAGAGAGAACTCAGCTTAGCTTAGCAGCGATATTCTGGGCATACAGATGGACCTTCTTCCAGAAACATAGATGTCGGCTCTTTAGAGGGAGGTATCTGTCTTCCATGCTCTCTATGGTGGTTCTTAATAAGAGAGACAGTCCTTGCTTCCAAACTATTTATTAATTGATCATTGTGGGAAATAGGTGCACACTACCTCCTCAAGATAGACCACAGATTAAATACCTTTTGTAGGAAGGAATGTCCAGAAAGGAAGCTTATTGGTTAAAACCTCAGGGCCTCTAAAAACCTCATTAGCATGTGATCTCTGTTCTGGGCTATGTGTGTTAGAATCAAGTAGGGAGGAGAGAGGCACCTACTGGCTCAGATAGGAGCCTGGGTGCCATGGTTTCTAAACCCACTCTACCTTACTGAGTTTCCTGGCATGGTCCATTGCCTGACAATATATTTGTTCTATATCTTAACTAACTACATGAAAATTTCCCAGGCACCCTGAGAGTCTGTTTGGACAGCTCAGGTCACACTATATTAAAGTTCTTTACTATTCTAATGTACCAGAAGAAAGGTTGTATTATTTCATTTTCTGGTTACAGATCAAAAAAAAAATCTGTTACTTGAACATAAGTCAAGATAAAGACTGTATATGTGAATAACTGATAACTATTCTTTTTGAATTCTTCCCAAAGATGTCTATTACAGGATTACATACCACCTCTTCCTCTCTGCACTCAGAGTTTAACATTGGGGTTCTGCAGTAATGTCCAGAGAAGCCTCTGCTTCTAATTCACATGTGGACTTGCTTTTGCTGCCAAGCTTTAGTGGTACTGTGTTCCACTGAGTTAGAAATTCTTTTTTTTCCTTTTATATCATTGTCAAGTAATAATGGTCAGTTCTATTTGTAAGAGGTAAAGAATGCTAGAAATTTTTGCATACCATTCTCATGTTCTAGAAAGAAGAAACACTTGGAATATTGAAATTTAGTTCATGCAATTTCTGAAAAATATATATTTTTTTGCTCTTGTACAATCCACACTCCCACTTCTTCTTTCCTCATTTACTCAGAGTGTGCACCATCCATTCTGTATTCGCCAGGGAGGCAATGATACTGTAGATTCATTCAATTAAAACAAATCTTCCCATAGTTGTCAACCATGAAACATATAGATATAAACAACAGTAAGTGGACTCAGTAGTGTGTATGTTAAATAAAGAAGAGGTCATGAATTTGATAAAGAATAGGTATGACACAGGTACAGTTTGAATGAGAGGAAGAGTTAGTGCTGATATGAAACAATACTCATATGTAAATTGTCAAAAATGGATAAAGAATAAATAATTGTGAATGTATTACATACCACTGTATTTCTAAAAGGTTAATATATATATACATTAAAATCTACTGACCAAGTAACCTAAAACTTGAATGAAATAGAAGTAACACCAGAAACTACTAACACACACATATAAAGAAATACTCAAGATCACTTATCTCCAGGGAAGTTAAAGTGAAAGAGACTCTGTTATTACCAACTAACGTGACCATAATCTCTATTGATTTAAGGCAAGAGGCACAGCAATGGAGGTTTCAATTGCCAGCTGATAGGACTAGAAAATGATGTAACTACTTTGGAAGAAAAAAAATCAATAATTTTTCTCAAAGGCCTCAATGCTATACTTAGCATGATCCAACAATCACCATCACACTCCTATATATTCATCCAAAGGTTTGAAAGTTTCATTTTATAAAAACAAAGCTTAATGTACTTTATGACTGTAGTGAAAAAGCTCCACAATATCCAGTGGGAAGCTGTACCAGCACCAAATTGAATAAGCTGTGGTAGATTTATTTTTTCCACTGACTTTTGTTTATCAACAAACAGACATTAATGACCAGAAATACATGAGTGAAAGAATTGTATACTGTTAAATAAACAAGACTAGTTTTAAAATGCCACATGATACACATTTATAGCTAAATAACGTTCAAGAATATTACACACACACAGACACACACCCCAAATTAAAGGAAAAATCAGTAATTTTGAGGAATGTAGAGAAGAAAGACGAAACAGCTTTTTGTGACATGAAACTATTATGCAAAATAATCCATTGGAATTTTAAATAGTATATATTTGTAAAAACACTTAAACCTGCACAGGACAAAAAGTGTTATATCATTTATTGGGTTACAAAGTACCATAAGACTGGCAAACTGACAAAACACCATCTACATAAAAATAAAAAAACCCTCAGTGAACTGGATGGAAAATTAAAGGACTGAGTAAGCAGGAAGTGAGTGGAAACTTTATTGGGAAAATTGGCATTCACAATTGTCTACCTGCCTATCTGTTTTTTGATACTCTTATTGTACTTACTGCAAATGAAAAATTGAGATAGTTCACACCTTTAATATTTTATAAGTGTGGTGTTCTTATAATACTAGTTATGAGTAGGTCACTTCCTACACAAAAGCTATTTTTATATTCTACCTGTCTTTGTTTATCATACTGCAGTCTGCACAGCTACAGAAAGGCAAAATTAAGGCAAGACAGTTAACATTGATCAGGCTTCAGGCACCATAGCACACTTGTGATATTGGAGAAATAATGACAATAAATATAATTATTTTTTATTTGAAGGACTGGTCTTTTTATTCTGGTGCATACTGGAATTGATCAGGAAACCAGGTGATTGGAGCGGCTATCTTTTTCTTTTATTTATCTAGTTATAATTTTCATCTACTTTCTTCCATGAGATTAATTTCCTGGTGTTTAATGAATATTATCTGATAAACATCCCTTTGAAAATGTATACTTAGAGAGATGAGAGATGGCTCTGTGGTTGAGAGACCTTCCTCTTCTTCCAGTAGACAAAACCAGTTTGCAATGCCCATCTCATGTGGCTCACAACCTCCTTTGACAATCCAATACCCTCTTATAGGCTCTGTGGTTATACACAGGCATGTGGCATATATTCACAGAGGATAGGCACACACACACACTTACATGCAAGTAAAAGTAATTTTTATGCAAATTACTGTTATGAAAATCTATCAATTTCCTTCTAACCACTGGTGCCGTAGTCCTCAGAATGTGTTACAGGGCTTCTTCGTATTTCATTCATCACTAAGAATTTATCTGTTCTGAGTTCTGTGTTTAGAGCTCTCAGGATTTTAGAAGTGTGTTAATTTCCAATTTTGAGAGTATTCCAAAATTTTATCTATTATGATTTCAAACTTGATATTTTTAATGTCATGAAATTTCATGTGATTATAGTATTAGTAAATGTATTGATTAAAATAAATAATAGTCTCAATTCTGAATAATGTTTCATAAGAATTGGTGATATATTTGAATTTTGTTATTAGTATGTGAATTTTTTGATAGATATCCATTATATCTCCTTAGTAACTTCCAAATCTTCTACTTAATGGTTGACTTTTTGGGTAATTTTTTTTTAATATTTAAATACGCTTTAAAGTTTCAGGTTACTATTGTATAACATTGTGTTTCTCATTGCTAATCATCTCAATACATTTAACTAACATATTTAAATGCTATTTTTATGTTTATGTCAGCTTGTATGTTCCAGATCTCATCAATATAGTCAGTCTTGTCAGAAAACTTCATGTTTGTCTTTAGGAATATTATTCCTTGAAAAAACATTTATTTTCATTTTTAATTATGTTTATGTGTATATATTCAGGAGTATGTTGACATGGAGATGGAGTTACAGGGAAGTTATGATTCGTCCGCTATTAGTATGTGGGTTTTAACTTGGTCCTTTTAAGAGCAGTACATGCTATTAACTGGAGTTATTTCTCCATTCTGTATGTTTTTCATGAATGTGTTTTTGCTGATGCTTATATAGGTATTTCAATTATCTTCTTATAGATCTTCACATTTTATTTATTTTCAAATTTTCTATTCTTTTTTTTTAACTTTCAAGGCCTTTCTTCATTTTTGAAGATTTATTTCTATTGTTTGTTAACTATATATGTATGTGTGTGCCTCTGTGCATGTATATACAGGTGAGTACAGGTGTTTGCAGAGTCCTGAAGATGGTGATGGGTCTGGTCATAGAGCCAAAGGCAGTTGTGAGTCTTCCAAAATGGTACAGGTTTTCTGCAAAAGCGCTATATGCTTGTCACTACTGTCTCAGCCCTCAGCTCTAACTTCTAAGGCCTTCTTGTGTTTGAATCTAAAATGTATCTTTATTACAGGGCATGATGTTAGAGCTTTAAAGAGATCAAGTTCGTAATCTCTGTCTTTGGATTTATATTTAAACCTATTCTGGCTAGGTGAAGAATTATTGCTGTTGTTTTGTTGTCTTCTGAGCCTTATAGATTTTGCTTTTTAGTGCTCCTTTATATCATGCTTATTTTAATTGCATAATTTCAATTGTTCATTTTCAATTCTGTCTCTTATATGTTTTCTCTATCAATGTTCTTCTTAAAAACCTCAATTATTAGCTGGGCGGTGGTGGCGCACGCCTTTAATCCCAGCACTTGGGAGGCAGAGGCAGGAAGATTTCTGAGTTTGAGGCCAACCTGGTCTACAGAGTGAGTTCCAGGACAGCCAGGGCTACACAGAGAAACCCTGTCTCGAAAAAAAAAATCTAAAAAAAAAAAACCGGCAATTATTTTATTAAATTGTATATATTAGGATAACATCCATCTAATTTTGATTTAAACTGTATATTGGTCTTCCCATATAATATAATGTTATTCCCTTTTATATTATCAGAGCCATACAAGCTGCCATACAAGCTACAATTTTACAGATCAAAAAATCCATAAACTTATTTTTAATTTCAGTTGATTTAAAAATTAGGTACAGCAAATAAAGAGTAATAAGTTCTGGAGTCTTTATGAATTTTTTGAGTTGCCATCTAAGATTCTTTCATTCAATCAGAGATATGTAGTACATTTATTTGGTTGATTGATTGGTTGATTTATTCATTCAATGTGTGTGTGTGTGTGTGTGTGTGTGTGTGTGTGTGTGTGTGTGTGTAGGCACATGAGTGCCATGGTGTTTGTGTGGAACAGCATGTAATTGAAGATCAAAGTGCAACTTGTGCAAGTTTGTCTCCTTCCACAGTTTTGATCCCTCCCCGGAATGGTACTTAGATGGTCAGACTTGGCAGCAAGCCATTAAGCCATTTCTTGATTATTTATATATTTAAGGTTTAGTCTTTGAAAAATTCCTTTCTAGCTAGAATGGTTTCAAATGAATGGATTGTGTTATTGTAGAAAGAATATTGAATTCAGGATTACTGACTCAATCTGAATAATTCTATATTATCCTTAAATCACAAAATGACAATGTTTAGAATAGAGTATAATCAAATTGGGAGAAGAAAATTGGAAGTTGTTGAAAGATATGCACCAAAGACAAACAAAAATGAGTTACTTTTTATTTTCTTAATTATTAGCCATGTATCTTGAAGAAATAAGTGTTTTTCTGATAGAGAATTAAAACAGCTATGGGACTATAATTAATAAAATGAGAATACTCGCATGTAATTGAAAATGAAATATCATGACTTTCATTTATCATAGTGGATATTTAAGTTTAATAAACTTTGTGCTTCTATCAACGTTATGAGAGGCTGCCTTCTAAAATCCTGTTGCGTGTGGCTGTTTTTCTTTGTGTTCTTCTTCCCAGTAGCGGGCAAAAGGCAACTGATATTGTTGAAAGCCAACAAAGCAAGGATAAAGTAATGAAGGAAGGCCAACTTACAATCACACCACTGTCACTGCTAGACGCAAATTGATACAATTTAGATTTATAAATTAACCTTTCAACCATAATTACCTCATCAGCTTGGATCTCAAGTCATTTGTCATTGGCTGGTAAAAGAGTCCAATCTCCTATTTAGATTTATGGCACTTATTTCAAATATTTAAATGATCTTTATGTTTGTT
>JADRCC010557344.1:0-10626 GCA_019843855.1 Hylomyscus alleni | reverse complement strand
AGGAGGGGGACCACCCTTCTTCGACAACAACAAGCTGCACTTGGCAAAGCACCCAGCCCTCAAAGAGAAAAAGAAGTGTCACCTGGCAAATCGTGGGATCCTGGCCTAGAGCCACCTTAAGTAATGAACCTAGAGACAGCAGCTGGACTTCTGACCCACAAAGAGGAGCACTCCTACTGTTTCAAGCCAACAAATTAGTAAGTTTTTGCAGAGCAACAGAAAACTAACACAGGAATAAAACACCCAAACACATGCAAAGGTTAATAAGACACACTTTAAAAATATAACAGATTAAAAATGGCTACCCAGCTTTAAACATATTAAGCACCTACTGAATAAAGGCAATATAGTAAGCATAACATGTATTTCACTTAATTTTTAGCTGGGATTTACCAATCCCGGATGTTTTCATTAGATCACAGCTAAGTTTGTTATCAAAACCACCTCTACCTGTGCTAGCTAGACTTCTTGCCTGTTCGATTTACTCATTAAAAAAGGGGGTGGGGGTGGTAGGAAGAAGCAAGCTGAAACCCTCCATTTTGGTAAGGGATTTATCATTTCATCTGTATACTTTATTAATGGATTAAGTTATTTACTTATTTTACAGTCCAGTTGCAGCTTTCCTCCCCTCTTCTCATCTCAGACCCTCCCTCTCAATCCCCCTCCCCCTCCACCTCTCCTTCCCTTCAACTCAGAAAAGGCATGGATACCAACCAGTCTTGGCATATCAAGTTACAATAAGACTTACTCATCTTCTTCTGTTGAGGCTAGACAAGGGGAAATGTACCCAAAGGCAGGCAATGTAGTCAGAGAAAGCCCCTGCCCCCACTTTAGGAATCCTACGTGAAGATCAACCTGCACAACTGTTATATATGTGCAGAGGGCCTAGGTTTATTCCATGCACACTCTCTGGTTGGCAGTTCTGTCTCTATGAGCCCCTATGGGTCCAGGTTTGTTGATTCTGCAGGCTTTCTTGTGTCCTTGACCCCAATCCTTCCTTCCCCTCTTTCAAGGGGATTTCCCAAGCTCTGCCTAATGTTTGGCTGTGGGTCTATGCATCTATTTCCATCAGTTGCCTCTCTGATAACAGTTGTGTTAGCCCCCTGTCTACAAGTTTAGCAGAACACTATTAATAGTGTCAATGATGGGCTCGCTCTCATGGCCTGGGTCTCTAGCTGGAGCGGTTGTTGGTTGGTCCTTCCTTCAAATTCTGTTCTATCTTTTAACCCGGCTCATCTTGTAGACAGGACAAATTGTGGGTCTAAGAGTTTATGGCTGTGTTGGTCTCCCATTAGAAGTCTTGCCTTGTTACAGGAGATAGCTCATTAAGGCTCTGTATCTCCCGTTGACAGGAGTCTTAGCTAGGATCACTTGATACTCATAGATTCCTGGGAGTTTCCATGTCCTAGCTTTCTAGCTTCTCTCTGGGATGCCCCTCTCAATCCAAGTGTCTCCCCCAGTACCCTCTTCTCCCACCCTCCCCTCCCTTCATCTCCCCTGTTCCCATCCCCACCTGTCTCCCAATGTTTAATCTATTTCCACTTCTCAGTGAGATTCAGGCTTCTCCCCCTGGGTTCCCTTGATACTTAGTTTCTTTGGGTCTGTGGTTTGTAGTATGGTTATCTTATACTTTGTGGCTAATGTCCACTTATAAGAGAGTACATAATACATTTGTTCGTCTGAGTTACCTCATTCAGGATGATTTTTTCTAGTTCCATCTACTTGCTTGACAATTTCACAATGTCCTTGTTTTTAAAGGCTGAGTAATACTCCATTGTGTAAATGTACCACATTTTCTTTATCAATTCTTCACAGAAGGGGCATCTAGGTTGTTTCCAGTTTTGGGCTGTGAACATGTTTGAGCAAGTATCCTTGTGGTATTGTGAAGTTTCTTTTCGGTCTATGCCCAGGAGTGCTATATCTGGGTCTTGAGGTAGAGCTATTCCCAGCTTTCTGAGAAACCACCAGAAGTGTTCCCCTTGCTCCACATCCTCACCAGCATGAGTTGTCACTTGAGTTTTTTATTTTATCCATTCTGTTGGTTGTAAGATGGAATTTCAGAGTTGTTTTGATTTGCATTTCCCTGGTGACTGAAAATGTTAAACATGGGCCATTAGAGATTCCTGACAAGAATTCTCTGCTTATAATTGTACCTCATCTTTTAATTGGATTATTTAGTTTGTTGAATTCTTTATATATTTGGAGGTTAGCCCTTTGTCAGCTGTGGAGTTGGTGAAATGTCATTTTGTCTTTTTGACAATGTCCTTTCCTTATTGAAGGTTTTGAAGGTTTTTAGTTTCATAAGGTCTCATTTATTGATTGTTGATCTTAGTATCTGAGATATTGATGTTCTGTTCAGGAAGTTGTCTCCTGTGCCAGTGTGGTCAAAGCTATTCTTATTTTTGTTTTTTGTTTTGTTTTGTTTTGTTTTGTTTGAGACAGGGTTTCTCTGTGTAGCCCTGGCTGTCCTGGAACTCACTCTGTAGATCAGGCTGGCCTCAAACTCAGAAATCTACCTGCCTCTGCCTCCCAAGTGCTGGAATTAAAGGCATGCACCACCACTGCCTGGCTTCTACTAAATTTAATTGATCCAGTTTTATGTTGACGTCTTTGATCCACTTGGACTTGAGTTTTGTGTGAGGTGATAGATATGGATCTATTTGCATTCTTCTACATGCAGACATCCAGTTAGACCAACACCATATGTTGAAGATGTTTTCTATTATATAGTTTTGGTTTCTTTTTCAAAAATCAAATGCCTGTAGGTGTATGTATATTTACTGAAGGTCCTTCAATTCAATTCCATTTGATCAACTGATCTGTTTTTATGCCATTACCATGTGGTTTTTATTACTATTGTTGTGTAGTACAGCTTGAAATCAGGTATGGTGGTACTGCCAGAAGTTCTCTTATTGTACAGGATTGTTTTAACTATCCTGGGTTTTTTTGTTTTTCCATATGAAGCTGAGAATTGCTCTTTCAAGGTCTATATAGAATTGTGTTGGAATTTTGATGGGAATTGCATTGCATCTGTAGATTGCTTTTGTCAGGATGGCCATTTTTACTATGTTAATCCTGCTGATCCATGAGCATGGGAGAGCTTTCCACCTTCTGAGACTTCTTCAATTCCTTTCTTCAGAGATTTGAAGTTCTTGCCATACAGATCTTTCACTTGCTTGCTTAGAGTTACACCAAAATATTTTATATTATTTGTGGCTATTATGAAGGGTGTTGTTTCCTTAATTTCTTTCTCAGCCCATTTATCATTTGTATATAGGAGGGCTACTGATTTTTTTCTTTTAGTTAATTCTTTAACTAGCCACTTTGCTAAAGGTTTTTATCAGCTGTAGGAGTTCTCTCATAGTATTTATGGGGTAATTTATGTATACTACTATATCATCCATGAATAGAGATATTTTGACTTCTTCCTTTCCAATTTATATCCCCTTGATCTTCTTTTGTTGTCTTATTTCTCTAGTTAAAATTTCAAGTACTATTTGAGTAGATACAGAAAGATTGGACAATCCTGCCTTGTCCCAGTTTTTAGTAGAATGGCTTTAAGTTTTTGTTCATTTGATTTGATGTTGGCTATCAGCTTGCTGTATGTTATCTTTATTGTATCCCATATCTTTCCTAGACTTTTATCATGAAGGGATGTTGGATTTTGTCAAACATCTTTTTCAGTAGCTAATGAGATGATCATGTGGGGTTTTTTTCTTTCAATTTGTTTGAAAGAAAACAAATTTGGATGATGTTGATGGATTTTTGTATGTGAATCATCCCTGCATCTCTGGGATAAAGCCTCCTTGATCATGGTGGATGATTTTTTTATGTGTTTTGGGTTTGGTTTGTGAGTATTGTATTGAGTATTTTTTTACATTAATGTTTATAAGGAAGATTGGTCTGAAATTCTCTTCCTTGGTAGTCTTTGTGTGGTTTAGTTATCAGAGTGATCGTGGCTTCATAAAATGAATTTGGTAGTGTTCCTTCTGTTTCAGTTTTGTGGAATAATTTGGAAAATATTGGTATTAGTTCTTCTTTGAAAGTCTGGTTGAATGAATTCTGCACTAAAACCATCTGGCCCTAAGTTCATTTTGGTTTGGAACCTTTTAATGAATTCTTCTATTTCCTTTGGGGTTATAGACCTATTTAAATTGTTTACCAGAACTATTATCTATCAAGGAAATTATTTATTTCACTTAGATTTTCAGTTTTATAGAGTACAGGTTTCTGAAGTAAGACCTGATGATTCTTTGGATTTCCCCATGTCTGTTGTCATGTTCTCCTTTTCATTTCTGATTTTGTTAATTTGGGTACTAACTCTCTGCCTTTTAGTTAGTTTGGCTAAGGGTTTGTCTAGCTTGTTGGTTTTCTCAAAGAACCAACTCGTTGATTCACTGATTCTTTGTATTGTTCTCTTTGTTTCTATTTTATTGATTTCAGTCCTGAGTTTGATTATTTCCTGCTGTATATTTGTCTTGAGTATGTTTGCTTCTTTTTGCTCTAGGTGTGCTGTCAAGTCACTGGTATGAGATAGCTCCAATTTTTTTTTTTATGAAGGCACTTAGTCCTCTGACCTTTCCTTTTATTCCTACTCTCATGGCGTTTCATACGTTTGCATATGCTGTGCGCTCCTTATCAGTGAATTCTATGAAGTCTTTTATTTTTCTGTCTTCCGAGACCCAGTAGTCATTGAGTAGAGAGTTATTCAGTTTCCATGAGTTTGTAGACTTCCTGTTATTTATGTTGTTGAAGTCCAGCTTTAATCTATAGTGTTCTGATAAGATACAGGAGGTTATTTCAGTTTTCTTGTAACTGTTGAGACTTGCTTTGTGAGAGAGTATATGATCATATTTGGAGAAGGATCCATGGGGTGCTAAGAAAAAGGTATATTCTTTTGTGTTTGAGTGAAACATTCTGTAGATATCTCCTAGGTCCATTTGAGTCATAACATCATTAGTTCCATTATGCTATGTTTAGTTTCTGCCTGTATAACCCGTCCACTGGTGAAAGTGGAGTGTTGAAGTTCCTACTATTAATGTGTGAGGTTCAATGTGTGTAGTTTAAGCTTTACTAATGTTTCTTTTACAAACGTGGGTGTCCTTGCATAGGACACTCTATTTCAGATATTCAGAATTGAAATGTTGTCTTGGTGGATTTTTCCTTTGATTAATATGAAGTGTCTTTCTACATATCTTTTGATTAATTTTGGTTGGAAATCTATTTTATTAGACAATAGAATGGCTACTCCAGCTTGCTTCTCAAGTCCATTTGCTTGGAAAATCATTTCCTATCCCTTTACTCTGAGGTAATGTCTATCTTTGATATTGAAGTGTTGTTTCTTGTATACAGCAGAATAATAGATCCTGGTTTTGCATCTATTCTGATAGATTGTGTCTTTTTATTGAGGAATTGTGTCCACTGACATTGAGAGATATTAAAGACCAATGATGGTTAATTCCTGTTATTTTGATGTTGGAGGTGGTACTGTAAGTGTGCAATTCTCTTCTTTTGGTTTTGCTGGTATGAAATTATTCATTTTCTATCTTTTCTTGAGTATAATTAACCTCCTTGGGTTGGAGTTTTCCTATTAGTATCTTCTATAGGGTTAGATTTGTGGGTAGGTACTTTTTAAATTTGGTTTGTCATGGAATATCTTGTTTTCTCCACCTATGGTGATTAAAAGTTTTGCTGGGTAGCCTTGATTGGCATCCATGTTCTCTTAGAGACTGTGAACATGTTCTCTTAGAGCCAGGCCCTTCTGGCTTTTAGAGTCTCTGTTGAGAAGTCAGTTGTAACTCTAATAGATCTGCCTTCATATGCTATTTGACCTTATTCCCTTGCAGCTTTTGATATTTTTTTCTTTTCTCTGTACATTAATGTTTTGATTATTATGTGGTGGGTGATTCTCCTTTCTGATCCAATCTATTTGGTGTTCTGTATGCTTCTTGTACTTTTATAGGCATCTTTTTCCTTAGGGTATGGAAACTTTCTGCTACAATTTTGCTGAAAATATTCTCTGGACCTTTGAGGTAGGAATCTTCTCCTATTCCTACTATCCCTAGGTTTGGTCTTTTCATAGTGTCCCAGATTTCTTGGATGCTTTCTGTCAGAAACTTTTTAGATTTAACATTATCTTTGACCAATGTATAAATTTCTTATATTGTATGTTCTACACCTGAGATTCTCACATCCATCTCTTGTATTCTGTTGGTAATGCTTGCATCTGTAGTTTCTGTTCTCTTCCCTAGGTTTTCCACCTCCAAGATTTCCTCAGTTTGGGCTTTCTTTATTGCTTCTATATCCATTTTCATGCCTTGAACAGTTTTATTCATTTTCTTCACCTGTTTGATTGTATTTTCCCGTATTTCTTTTAGGTATTTATTCATTTCCTCTTTAAAGGCCTCTACCATCTTCATAAGATTAGATTTAAGGTCATTTCCTTGTGTTTTAGCTGTGTTAGAATATCCAGGGCTTGCTTTAGTAGGATAGCTGGGCATCATATTGCCATGGCTCTAATTCATTGCATTCTTGTGCTAGCCTTTAACCATCTGGTTGTCCCTGATGCCAGCAGTCCTCTGGAAATGCAAGCAGAGCTTTGGGCCAGAAAATGGAGTGCAGGGGAAAGGGCACGGATCACCACTGCTGGGTGTCCTCCAGCGGGGAGCCCTTCCATACTTTCTTAAATCAACTTTTGCTTTCCTGGTTTAAAACCATCTTATTAATTATGTGCATATTTAAAACTGCAGCACATTCTTGGAGAATTGAACTAAATTGATTTACTTGTGTATTTATATTTATTTATTTTATTTTTAAGGTGAGGTCTTTTCTAGGCTGACCTAGAATTCAGTACATAATGCAGTATGCGACTCAGGTGTAATTTTTAATCTTCACTCCTCTGGCTGGGGGTGCCAGGATTGAAATTGTGCCTCACCATGTCCAACTTCTTAAAATTGATTATTAAAATATATTAATTGGAAAAGGTAGTGGGTGTTATTATTATATTTTATTAGTTTCTATCGAGTCTTCCTAGCCTTAAGGTTACCTCCTAGTTTGGTTAATATTTACCTACCCTCTTGTGTTCAGGTCTTCTATTTAATGATGGTTGAGTATTGCCCATAAAAGCTAATCAAACAATCTCTCTAGTTTTTTTTTTAAATATCTGTTTTATTTTCAGTCATGCGTCTGTGCACGAATGTGCATGCACCTGAGCATGATTTTCTCAGAGGCCCAGAAGAGAGCACCATATCCCCCAGGAGCTACAGGCAGTTGTAAGCTGTCGTGTGGGCACTGGGAACTGAACCTGGAGCCTCTGCCAGAGCAGAAAAGCAATCTTAACCACAGAGCCATCTCTCCAGCCTTGATAGCTCCAGTCTTTCAAGAAGAGAATTTAAGTTCGTACTTTATATTTATAATGAATATTTCTATTCAAGGATCTGGCACTGCAGTCCTTGCCTACATCAAACCTCACCTTTCTGTCCACTCTCCTTTCTTGCCATCTTCTAAAACACTGAGAAATATAACAGGTCCCTCTCAAAGCAAGGATCGTATCCTTTTCTTACCCCTACCCTTCTCTCTGCCCATCCAAACAACCCTTTTCTAAACTAAACTCCCCTCTTATAGAGCTTCTCCTATAGCATGCCTTCCTTGTAGTGATGACAGACTGGAATATTTCTGAAATCATTTGCTAAAGCATGCTTCCTTCCTCAAGTTGCTTCTGTGACATATCACCTTCTTCCCATTGCCTGTTTCTATCATAAATATTTATGAAACACCCGGAGAAAAGCAATCAGAGAAGGGAGGGTTTATTCTACCTCACAATTTCAGGCTACAGCCCATTAACACACCAGAGGTTGAGACCCCTGGTTATAATAAAGACATCCACAGTCCAGATGTGGAACAAGGGATGCTTGTACTCAGCTACTCCATCCACACTTACAGTTCAGCATAGAAAATGATCCCATCTACATCTGAGTAGGTCTTTCCACCTCAATTAATGTGATCAAATACAACTAAACCTGAAGGCCAACTTATAATGCAGGCAATCTCCTGCCAAGACTCCCTGGTGATTCTCGATTACGTATTCTATCCTGGTGATGTAGAGGTGACTCTTGTAGCACCTCTGGATTACTTTCTTTACCTAATTTAATACCAGTTTCAAAAGTGTTTTTACTATGATTTGTTGTACCTTAGGTCAGTTATAGCCATGTAAGTTTGCATATGCATTTGTTATAGCTTTATCTTTGAATGACATGTCTGGATACACATCTTTAGGGATCCTTGCAGAGGGGAGGAGGGAAAGATTAGCAAATAGAAACAGCATGGGGAAGCTATAGGACGAGGGAGGCAGGGACCGGACTTGAACTGAGAGATATCAAGGACTATCCTGTCTGAAGCCTAGAAAGGATTCGCCTATAGAAGAACACCACACTGCTGACAGGCTCATTTCAAACATCTGGCCTCTGAAACTGTAAGAGAATACCTGACATTTATTTTAAGCCACGTGCTTTGTGACAATTTATTACAGTAGTCCTCAAGACCTAAAGGTTGACATCTATTGCTTGTTTCTTCTCATGGGACTAAGTCACTCTTTCCTGACTCCTCATTTATTTAGCAACCTTAAATTTCATCCTAAATACGACTGGGGGCTGAGACAGAAAGATGGGTCAGCAGGGAAAGGTGCCTTCTACAAAGGCTAGCAACCTGTGTTTGATCTTTAGCAGGAGAGAACCAGCTTTCACAAATTGTTCTCTGACCTCCACATACATGTCATGGCACCTTCCCAACACACATACACACACACACACACACACACACACACACATACACACATGTAAAAATATTCTAAATACAACTGGAAGGCTTATACATGTATTATAAAAATTATGTTTTAAAGATGCTAGATTCTCTCATGTTTCTCTAAAGGGTATTGATATCTTTGTTTTAGTAGACAATCGACTTGGTAAGAGCTAAACTATAGTCACATCTTATGGGAGGAGGAAAGAGCACAGGGAACATTTATTCCTCTTCCTGCTCTATGCATCTGTTTTGTCCCATGCATGGTTCAGAAATGAGAAGGAAATCTGGGCTGAGTTTGAACACAGGATCCAGTGTTCTTCTCCCTGCATGTTTCCCTGCAGGGCTTCTCCCTCATGCCTGGTAGCTCTCTAATGCTCTTCCCTGGTTCCCCCATTCCATAGTTCACTTTAAGATTTAGTTGCCTTGCTGGGCAGTGGCTGCGCATGTCTTCGATCCCTGCACTTGGGAGGCAGAGGCAGGTGGATTTCTGAGTTCGAGGCTAGCCTGGTCTACAGAGTGAGCTCCATGATAGACAGGGCTAAACAGAAAAACTCTGTCTCCAAAAACCAAAAATTAAAAAAAAAAAAAAAAAAAGATTTAGTTGCCATTGAGTCATGTGACTCCCTCTGTAGGAGTGTCTTACTTCAAGGTTCAGTTCTTACCCAAAAGCTTGTTAATAACTAAAGCCCTTGAGAGCTATTTTGGCTGTTTTGTCTAGTATTTAAGCTTGTATCTTTGTTTTGGTGCTGTGGATGGACTCAGAGTCTCACGAATGACTAGGGAAGCACCCTACCACTGGACTATCCTACCAGCGTGCTTAGGTTTCATTAATGGAAGGATTTGCTTATTAACTGTCCAAATATGCCAACTAGGGACTTAGCACTAATGTTTTCTTTTAAACCTTTAAAGTAAGTCTGAAGGTAAAGAACTGAAATTAAGATTTAATTTTTAGTTAATTTCAGAGGTGTGAGCCTACATTAAGAAACAATCTAACAAGAATTGAAAGAAGGGCTGGGAAGAGATCCCAGCGGGCAAAGTATCAGCTGAGGATGTCAGTCTGATATCAAAACCCCATGTAATAGCAAGCTGGGCATGATGAGATGCTTGTCATCCCAGAGCTGGAAAGACCAACCTTGGGGCCCAATGGCCCACTAGTCAAGGCTAACCCAGTGAGGTTCAGATTCAGAGAGAGACCTTGTCTCAAAAAACACAAGACAGATTCATAAGGAATAACACTGCAAGTTATCCTCTGGCCTCTACACACATCTGCATACATGTGCACATAAGCCTGTAAGCCTGCACACAGTCACACCCATGAACATGAATGCATGCACACATATCACACACACATACATACACACGCACACACTCACTCACTCACACAGCCACTTATGTAAAACTAGAAAACCAAGACAGGCTAACACATGCACTTACATTAATATGTCTCCAGTTTTGGAGCCCAAGCTGTTAAAAGACCCTGACAAATGGTTGAAATCAAAGTAATTTTGATTCCTAGACAATAATTATGTGAATACTTGATTTTTCTTAGAAACCAGGACTCAAGAGTCTGTTTTCTTCCTTTTACAATTTATTTGGCTGGGGAGTGGCAACACAGGCTTTTATTCTCAGCACTCAGGAGGCAGAGGCAAGAGATATCTGTGAGGATCTAGTTCTGGTCTATGTAGAGAGTTTCAGAACAGCCAGGGCGACATAGTAAGACCCTCTTTAAATAAATAAGTAAGCAAACGACAAATAGGTAAATAAATAAAATCCATTTTGACTTGATAGTAATTTCCCAAAGTAACATGAAATACCCTTTTATGACTT
>JADRCC010557342.1:0-11916 GCA_019843855.1 Hylomyscus alleni | reverse complement strand
TGGAGTGAGTAGCCAATGATGGGCATGGAGTGAGTAGCCAATGATGGACATAGAGTGAGTAGCCAATGATGGGCATGGAGGGCTTATCCTGTGGCCGTGAGGAGGAGAACGCTGTCTGTGGGAGGCTGATGCTTGTCATCATTTCAAAACACTCAATAGAATCTCTACACATCTACGCCCTTGTTTTAGCACTAAGGGATGGTAGATGGACACACATCTGTATGTGTTAAGTGAAAAGAATATGTGGAAACCCATAAACATGTATTCTGTTCTGGATCTTGGTCAAATATTTCTAATCTTTTGACTTTTTTTGTACGTGACAGTCAACCAATTCTATGGGTCTAAATCTGTGCATATAACATGCATTTGTGTGTGTGTAAATAGTATATAGACATATATATATTTATGTGTGTGTATGTGTATGTATACATATATATGTATGTTCTTTAAATTTTTTACTTATTTTATTATTTATGTGCATGCATGTGTGTATGTGCGCATGTGTGTGTGTATGTGTAGTTTGTGCCATGTATATACAAATACTCTTCGAGGCCAGAAGAGGGCACAGACTTTTTGGAGCCAGAGATTGTTGTGAGCGCCTGAAATAGGCATTGAGATTGAACTCAGGTTCTTCAGAAGATAAGCAAGTGCTCTTAAACACTAAGTCATCTCTCCAGTGCCATATGTATTTATGTACATATAAAGTATGCATTTGTATCTATGCATATGTATGCACACAGAGAGATTACACACCATTGTTAAATTATTTACAAAATTAAAGATATTAACTAATACATCCTTAGGTCTGACCTTGTCAAATAGGAGGGATTCCACTGAAATTAAGAGTGAGGTGAACACTCACCGTGTTATTTCATCGCATCCTGGAAAAGGATGGATTGCTGCTGACTCTGTTGTCTCAGCTGCTTTCCATCCTAAATGTCAGGATATCATTATTTGTAATATGGGAGTCACAGTGTAGGTCCTCAGCAGGATCCATGGCTCCAGGGTTCCACTTCTGTAAAACTACTCAACAACTCAGACACACACCATTGGCAGTTCCTTAAGGCACAGCAAGTGGCTATGTGCTGGCAAACTTTGAATTATGCAGGTGAGGGCAGCCCTCTCACTCTGGTTAGGCATATAATAGATGGCAAAGATCACCTGACTGTGGGAGGCACAGAAGAGGACATGAAACCTCTAGGGGCACCGTCCTACCCTGAGCCTTGGCATGTTTGCCTGAACACTCCCTTATGCTCCTATACCTCTCATACTGTTTTCTTGTCGCTCAAATGTTACTTCTATATACTGTCTTAAAAAACACCATTTCTCAACTTTTCTCTTCTATTCCTCCTCTTTATTTCCCTCAGAAGTATCTGATATTTCTTAGTTTGTTTGCTAGTTGCCAGGATTTTGCTCTTGCATGAAAGCTACAAAGAGGTAGGGACCTTGTTTACTACTTTATCCTCTGCTCTGAACCAGTGTTGGGCCTGGGTTTGGTTTCTATAGGAGGTGTCGGCTGAATATCATGCAAAAGAATGGTTAATGCATGACTGTATTGTCTCGTCTTGCATTCTATATGTGACCTGGTTGATTTTGGACCTCAAATTCATGATTGAAATTGGAGGAGAAAAATTTCCATTTGGAAGTTCCCAAGTAACAGAGCCTGCAAGAACTGTGGCCGTTCTGAAGCTTGAATCTGAGTTAGAATTTAGGACCTTGTCAGAATTAGAAACATCTTATAGACAAACCATGATTTGAATTTAATCTATTTATGTGTCATTTCCTCAATTAGCCTCAGTGGTTCTCGATTTGTGTCCTATGGCATTTGTGTTTTAGTTTCTAAACATCGGGGGGCATTAATCAAGATGCATTTAACAAAAAATTAATAAACCAAGCATTGAGTGGGAAGGTTCAAGACAAAGGAAAATATTAAGCAATAAATCTACATTATAATATAGCCCCATAGTTTTTAGCATTGTCTATCTCTTTACAAACACTCCCCATAATATGTGTGGGAGTCTTGTCAAGGAGTGAAGAGGAGAAATTTACTTTGAATAAAGAATTCCAGATGTTGCATGGTCAGTGCCATAAAATGAAATCTTTACTCTAAATATTGGAATTTGTCTAAAACTGATCTTGGTAATATCATGTCTCTACTGACTGATTGGATCAATATGTGTGTGCGTACACGTCTATCTGTCTGTCTGTCTGTCTATCTATCTATCTATCTATCTATCTATCTATCTACTTACTTACCTAAAACCTAACTTCCTCCTATATCTTGATTTATATATTTTTGAGGCAGGTCTTAGCTATTCCCCCTGGCCTTGAACTCCTTATGTAGCCAACGATGACATCAAACTTTGGTGTTTACTTCCTGAGTTCTAGGAGTACAGGCTCCCACACCTGATTTACACAGTGCTGGAAATGGACTCTCTATAAGGCATTGTGTGTTCTAAACAAGCACTGTGCCAATGGGCTTATGCTTCTAGCTCTTGATTTGTAGAGCAAAACTAGAAATCACTTCTCAGAATAACCAGACAGACTATTTTTGTGGATGTGGAAGCACCCCATAGAGGAACCCCCTTTGACTGTGTCCTCCTGGGGGATATTTCCTTCAGCTGAGGGTAGCTACCTTGCCCACCACCATGACACTGTCTCTGTCTGTGGTCCTTCTATATAGTAATAGATAAACATGAAACTAGAAAACTCTGCTCCTTGTCTCATTTGTGACATGTCCTCAGGGAGCTTCCTGCTTCCAAGTTTGGTGAGGTATCTGTTTGCCTGGTACTGCTATCTGCACCATGTAACACTTTCAAAAGTGTTAAGTGTACAGATCTCCAGTTCAAAGCTAATTGCCTGCAGAGTTCATCTTGTTGACAGAGATTTGTAATTGTTCACGCCTTACCTATATGTCAAGCACATTGCATGCAGGTTGAAGTAAGACCAGGTAAACATGTTGCCCTCTGCATATGAACTGAACTTGATTGAGAAGAGTAATATTTTTCCTCATGGAAAAAATCTGCCCAGTGAAGGTTGATTAGTTAAAGAAAAGACATTGCTTGGCTGAGAAATTACCTAAAAATGAATTGCTTAAGATGAGCATGGTGGTCTGGACGATTTTTTAAAATTCTAAGTTCATTTATTCTTGGCAAAAAACCTCAATTCGTGTTTTCAAGAAGAAAAGACATAAAAATGCCCAAAGATGTCATAGACATGGAGACAACACTTACAAAACATTGCTGGAACCATTCAAGTATAAACAAATCACAAACATGTGCATTATAGTTTTACTCTCGTGGATGTTAAAGTCTTTTCATTTACTGGGTGAGATTTTACTAAGCCCCCAGGCATTTAAGGTATAATTCAAGGTGTGAGTGCTTCTAGGTTTCCCTGGATTCCCACACGTAAGTTTCTGTGTTTGGACTGATGTGAACAGGAGGTATATGAAATGCGATCACATCTGTGTTTGGTTTGGAAGGCGTTGACAGCCACACTGATTTGTCCTGGCATAACTATATTGTTTATCTGTGTTCAGGAAGGAATGGGAGAAATGTGTCTTTTGATTCTTGTAAACATATCTTTCAAAGCTGGTGCAAACCTGTCCTCCTGTGTGTTCTCTGCCCTATGTGTGAGGGTGTCAGTGCTGCAGGGGACTGGATGCACTTGTCTACACAGAGACGGAGGCGACTTCTTCTCTTCTCCTTGCTATTGAGTCCCCAAATAAAAACCAGAGGGAGTGACCTGAGCTGTGCTGCTGATGGAGGCAGAGGCAATGGATTCTGTAGAAGGAACCATGCTAGCTTTTTGCCATAAATCAAGCGTACCCTTGAGAACAGTTATTTAGAGTACATGCTGGGAGCACAGCTATCACCCGCAGCCCCTCAGCTATGACCTTGGAGTTACTCTAAGCTAATTTTGTACATATGGGAACTGATAGCAAAAATTACATCTATTCAGAGGTATTATTGAATTAAATGATTTCACTTTCCTAAAAACTGTAGTGGAGAAATTGGCACATAGTAGACTTACAACATAAAAAAAACTCTATAATTCTCTATAATTCTCTATAATTTCTTCTTACCATTCTGATTAAATTAATCATGTTTGGTTCAGATGTTCTTTATGTTTCAGAAGGGCTGGCTGATACAGTGTAAAAGGGTAGAAGCTAATAGTTTCAGAAAACATGTTTTGGACATTTTTACTTGTTTCTGGTCCTTATTACGGATTCTCTCTAGCAGTACAGGGCTCCTGTTAATCATTTGCATTTTGCTCCAGTTTGAATACTGTTTCTTATATTGTAGATAATGAATCAAATTAAAATTAGCAAAAATCATTGGGACTATCACAAGGCACTATGCTTGGGGCTGTGAATGGGGGCAGGATCACGAAAGTTCCTTTCCTAGAGTGAGAGGGAGCAGCTCAGGTAACGTGTGAAGCGTGAGGCTTTTGCTCTTGGAGAGGTGAGTGCGGTGGGTGAGGACTTGCTCGCCAGCCCTCGCCCTCTTTCGTCCACTTTTGGCCATGATTGGAATGATTTATTCACATACAAAGAGGGTATCTCAATAGCACCTACTTTATAGGTCTGTGGCAAAAGACTGGATGGATCAATGTGTGAAGAAGCACTTGAAGTTGTGTCTGGTGCACATTAGTGCCATGTGTTCCCAGTTATCATGCTATTATTGTTGCTGGTCCTAGTAAATGGCATTGCTGTCATATAGTAATTTTGTCTATGCGATCATGAAAAGGACGTAAAGGTACCTAGTCAATGAAGTGAGTGTTTCCGCAGGAGTTGTCACTTCCTCTGTGGAGACTGACTAGTACTGATTTACTGATTTGATAAATTCTTACTGGGCACTTGTCATGTGGCAGGTACTGTTACTTTACTGAGAATATCATTCACTATGATTCAGCTGTTCCTAAAATTTATGGTCACAGGCAAGGGTCCTTGAAGAAATTAAAAAAGGATGCGTGTCAGAAGTTGAAATAAAGTAATAGCAAGTATTCTGTTGTGGATGTTTAAGTATGAGATCACCCTTGACAATTCATACAATGGAAAAGTGTCTAGAAAACATCGTTTAGAAAGAAAAGTTGGCATGCAAACCCAAACCCAAGGTATGTAAGTGTTCAAGCCAAAAAGGAAAGAGGATAATGTCTACAGATAGAAGAGCGTGCATTTCAGACAGTGGTGTTGGTCCAGGTTGTCACATTAGAATACAGTAGATAGAGGAGAATTAGTATTTTTTTATTGAAAATAGATTCTTCTCTCATACAATACATTCAAACCACAGTTTCTCCTCCTTCCATTCCTCCCAGCATGTTGAGTGTTTAGTGAATTAATATTAAGAGTTTTGATTTTTCAAGTAATGAACCAGCATTAGAACAATTAAATCAGATAGTAAATATTGAATGATTAAATTAATATTTCATAAATCATTTGATAAGTGACATGATTCAGATGTAGAAGACGCATTAGATATTGGCGAGAGAGGCACTGCAAAGTTTCTTTGCTTTCTAAGCATGCAGGTTAAAAACATTTTGCAAAAGACTAAATATAGAAAAATAATTTAGATTTCTATGAATTTTAATAATAGAAATAGCAAAACTAAACACTTGCCTGGCCTTTCATTGACTCACTAAGTCCTCCATTGACCAGTCCTTTGCTGAGGGAAGACCTGGATGTGTCCCAGGGAAGAGAGCATAAAAGGAGAAACTATCTTGGAGAATAATTGCCATGAACTTTCAGCATCAGATCTCCTAGCTCCTTCAAAGGCTGTGCTAGCAAGTGGCTAGAGCTCTTGTCTAGTATGCAGAGGGTCGCAGGTTCAACCTTCCAGTCCTGAAAAAATACTTATGCCTGTGTGTAGTGACAATAATTTCTAGTCCATGGCTATAATCTGTCATAAAAATGGAATTGTTACATATAAATCCATTTTTAATAAAAGATGGACATATCAATTTCTATTTTCCTGGATCTACTTGGAACAAGCCAGGAGGTTAACTTCTCACTGGCAGCAAAGCCTTGGGTGGAGCACAAACACACATGACTGAGGACTAATCACAGTTGTAGCAGTTGTAGCAGCAGTGACTAGCTGCTGTTGTTACCACATGGACATCATTGTGCTTTCCATGTTCATGGCACAGTTCAGGACCAGCAGAGAGGAAGCAAATTAGAAATGAGTGTATGGATGAGAGGTGGAGGGCAGGGGTGGGGCTGGAGGGCAGACAAGGCTGTGGGGGCTGAAGAAGGCTGGAGAAATGTTGGGGGGGGCATGGTCAGTTTAGGAACTCTGTTGGTGCCTTCCTTCACATCAACAACTGACATGTTCTCTGTATCGTAGAGGATTACAAAGTCGGTCATCAATGGGAGGAGAGGCCCTTGGCCCTGTGAAGGTTCTGTGCCCCAGTGTAGGGGAATGACAGGGCTGATAGGTGGGAGAGGGTGGGGTGGCAGGCATAGGGAGGGGGGAGGCAACAGGGGTTTGTTCTTGTTGTTTTTGTTTGTCCATTAAAAAGAAAAAAATAAATAAATCAATAAAAAAAGATATTAAGAAAAAGTAAAAAAAAAAAAACCATGAAGAACATTCAATTTCATACACTTCATCCTTTTAAGATAACATAAAAAAAATTGTGTAAAACAGAGTGGACTATGAGTTAGGGTAAAGTTTCCTAAACCATGCTCCCCCAAGGGGCCCTGTTGGCACTCTGGGTACTATCTTCTCCTCAGCTAGCATGGACATGTGTGACTTTAGGTCTTTGATTGATGCACTAAAAGATTCTTTGTTCCATCACTTTTGTGCAAGGCATGTGTATTATCTTAAGTGTTTTTTCAAGAACTTTTTGGGTATCAAGGAACAGGTAATTCTGATGTTTAAAACAATCAGAAAATTAATCCTATGAAAGGAATTGGTTTTTTTAATGTTTATTGACCTTTAATTTAGTTCTTCACTTTGTAGCTAGACAACTGATCATTTTCTTCTGTGGGGAATGTCTTTTGCTTGATTTGTAGGCAGTGATTTTCTAAGAATAAGCTGATGTGACAATATTTATCTCACTTCCCTATCTATATCATCTATACCTACATCCATATCTATAGTTTAATCTCTGAATTGATCTATATATTAAACATATAGGCACTTATAGTCATGCCTTCTTGGATTATAGGCACCTGTGGCCAGGTTTGTTTGGATTATAGGCACTCATAGCCAGGTTTGTTTGGACTGTAGGCACTCATAGCCAGGTTTGTTTGGATTATAGGCACTCGTAGCCAGGCCTGCCTATTTTCTGCAGCTTTGGGCCTCAGGCTTCCAGAAAAAGCAATCTTATCGCTAGTCATTCCCCAGATCCTGTGTTTATGTTTTAAGTACATTTATAATGTGATTTGGTTTGATTTAAGAGTTAATAATCTTAGTTTTATTTTCAATAGGTAACTACTTGTCTCCAAATTACTTGTTATTTTAAACTTCAACCAGTCTGATATATAGAATTCTTATATAGTACATGCTTGGATCTTCTGAACCTATCAGTCAATTCTATTTACCTATCTATCTATCTATCTATCTATCTATCTATCTATCTATCTATCTATCTATCTGAGACAAGGTCTTCCTTTATGGCCCTGGCTGTCCTGAAATTCTCTATGTAGATCAGGCTGGGCTCTAATTTACAGAGATCCACATATTTTTGTACTTTTGCCTCCCAAGTACTGGGATTAAAGGTGTTCAGTTATTTATCCATCACATGTATCTTTTTATCCTTTTCTTCACACAATTCAATACAAATTGTCTAAGGAAATTTGGTGTCCTGTTTTTATTATACTGGTTGTATTTTGAAATTTGGTAATAATAGTTTCCTGTGAGGCATATTTATTTGGAAACAGCATGGGTTAGATGAGAAATCTTTCTTCATAAGTTTTACTACAGCCAGGGTTGCTTGGTGTATAGCCTTTGTTTCATCCTGACTCTTGTTAGCCTGTGTGGCAGCTATGACTACTTTTATCATACCATTGACAGCCTGGGACTGAGTTACTGCCCCCACAGAGTGCCAGGGCTTATTCTACACTACAGAGCTGCTTCATGGTTTGTGTGGTCCCCTCTCTCTGCCCCTGGGGCCTTCTCCACTCTCTGCCCGTCTTTTGGCAAGGCTGGTAGACATATAAGACCACTAATGGGTCATGTTGATGGAATGTGGGCAGGAAGACTGAATCACTTGCTTAAATCAGAGAGGCCGTTGTTTCTCAAAATTCGTATTTCTTACAATATTATATATAAACAATAAAAACTGGTTTTATAATGTCAAATTAATTTAATATGTGATTTTGCCACTGCAGTCATTTTTTCTGTAAGATGTTGGAATGGACAGCATAACCACATTGTACTGAGTCAATTTTCAGACAGTTCTGAGCTGTCTTTGTATTTGGGCATTGATATTCCTGCAACACATCTTTCAAGTAAAACAGGTCAAGATTTTCTTCCTCTTCTCTTCTTGCTTTCAGTGTCTTTGGTTGGCTTTTGAAAGTGGCAGTAAAATTGGATGAGGAACATCTGATTCCCATGTGGCTGCAACTTTCTGTCCCCATTTGGCAGCCTGGACCTGAGTAGCTACTTTACTCTGCTAAGTCAGAGAAGTGTGAAACTAAACTAGATGGCAGTCAGAGAGTGGAAGGGTGTAGTAGATAAATCCAGTTAAGAGCTCCCAGAACCTGGTACTAACCACAATGGTCCCCAGTACTTGGAATCGCTCCAGTTCCTCTTGTGGTCCTGCCAGGGTTTGGGTTCCATGTTGCCCAAGACTGTGTATTAGTAAGAAACTTCTGAGAATTTTCCCCCTGTGTAGCATACCCTAAGGGTTTGCTTAAATAAGAAATGTTCCTTTTCAGAAAGGCTTGGATATAATTGCACATAGGAGGGAAAAACTGTGTGAAGACCTCCGCATCCTTCATTTCCTAATGTATTACTTCCCTTCCTAATCGTAACTAAGAGACCAACAGATAGCTCCATCCTTCCAATGAATGGTGGGTTCATCTGTGATGTAGTTTAGTATCATGTTTATAACTATGTATTTAGTATTTTTTGAGAACATACTTTAATTACAACATTTCTCTCTTCCTTATATTTTTACCACTGATCGCTTCCACAGTTTTCCGGTGTGTGGTTCATTCCCTGCATCCCTGAGTCCATCTCAGCCCTTGGCCCTTCTTTGCCAAGGCTGGTGTATAGTGTTGATGATTAGATCAACCAATGAAATCAGGGCAAGAATAAAGAGCCAGCTTAAATCAGAGAAGCCTTATCTATCCACGAATGAGAAAAATGCCTGCCCTAACAAACATTTAACAAACAAAAGACTAAATCTCTTATAAATATTGGTAAGTTTCTGGCACTTTTCTAGGTGCGTAGTGGTTCTTCCCCTCTGAGAGCCTAGAGACAGCTAAGGCTGGCTCGTCCTTATTTCAAGGGAACATAAGCAGCCACTGTGGCAGTGATGATAAAAGTCCAAACAATCCTGACTGTGTGGCAAGGCACGGAAGGCTCTGCTTCTCAGCGCTGGACTTCACACTTGGAGAAGGCTAATGCGTGACCACAGTGTCAAGGCCAACTTGCCAAAAGTGTCCCTGGGTGTGAAGGAACAGTTCTCTATCCAGGAGTGAAATCTATGTGCCCTGTTGGCATTTCCCTATTACTCAAATCTGATCTGTCTCCACAAGATAAACATTGTGTGTTTGTGTGACAACACAAAGTCAGTCTGCATGTTCAGATGAGACTGGTATTCTGCACTGTTGATCTAGGAAGCCATTTTAGGTATGGCCGAAACAGTGGGCAGATAACATGCTTGAGGTGCGTTCCTTGTCTCAAACACTTCCCTTGATTTAGAATGGCCTTAGGGGATAGGTGTCCTTTTGTGCTCCTGAAGATGGACCAGCTTTCTCTTGGACATTTGGGTTTGTTATGATTGGTTCTCAAAAAATGAGTCTGAAATAATCAGCTCACCAGAGACTATTCATCTGTTAAACAGTGTAAGGAGACAGGAAGAAATCACTTACAAAGCACAGTTCATTTGGGTATGGAGCAAAGCCCTAGCATGCAAGAAGTCCTCAGGAATTTCTCTGCTGCCTTCTCAGTCCTTACAGGATCAAAGCACTTGGAACACACTCTGCCTTGAAAGATGAAGGTCTCTCTTTGGAATGAACTTCACGTTCCCTGTCCATGGGAAGCCACTGGGCACTGTATGGAAGGAGAACTCTGGACCTCTCTGGGCTATTGTCCTGGAAAAGGGTGATTTTAGGAACAGATCAATACAGTTTATTAAGTATTTTATAGCTAAAATCATAGTAGTTTCATGTGAATGTTAGCTGTTGAATAACATTTTTCCTTGCAGAATTTTAAAAAGAAAACACATCTTTTCATTGATAAAATGCCAGACTTGCAAAGGTTCACTAAAGGAGATTCAAATGTATATGTGTCTGGTAAAAATCATCTCTAAGAATATGCTACCTTGGAAGGTAGAGGTAGGAGGTTCAGTAGTTCAGGGTCAGCCTCAGCTACAAATTGCATTCAAGGCCAGCCTGGGCTATGTGAGATCATGACTCAAAACCAAACCACGCAAACAAGCAATTAGTAACAAAATAATATATTACTACAGCATATTAAACAAGTGAATTACTGGCTTGAATTGCAATCCTGAGATTCTTAATTTGCCTTTCCTTTCCTTTCCTGTATTCTTTATGAATCCTGTGCTGATTATTATAACTTGCATTTATCTCACGTTGGACCAAACAGATCAAATCTGATCTGTTCCTAGTGTGTTTGTTTTGTGACTGGCTGTCTCTCAAGTTAGTAGAAACTCCCTAGCGACACAGCCAATGTCATCTGTTTCTACTCTGCCTCCTTTGGTACCTCGTACATGGCTTGGAAAGGTCTAAGGAAAATACAGCTCATCTTTTAGAATCCTTTAATCTCCAATACAATTAGTGAAGGAAATAACATCCCTATGGCAATGGTTATTAAGTGTCCAAGATGTCATATAAAGGTTTTGTTTGAAAATATTACATTTTGAAAGATGTTATAACTTTTTTGAAAATTATAATTATAAAACTGTCATTGTGGTGATTGTTTCACTTTAAAGTTAGTTTTGTTCTAAAAATTCAGAATTAATTAATGAATTAAGACAAGCTCTGCATGTTCATCTTCTACAGTGTACAAAGGCAAGCAGGCTTGAAGTACCTTGTAGATTCCAACCTGTTGAATCTCACAGTGTTCCCTTGTAATTCCCTCAGACACAGTGAACATTAATGAATATAAATATTAGGGGGTGTCTTAACCCAAAGAATATAGCAATTTACAATGTCTGCATTTAACATTGTAAGCTATTACTCAACACAACCATACATTGCATCTGAAATAATGATTAAAAATAAAATATCCTCAGACATAAGGCAATAGTATTCCAACACAACAAAAATACAAAGACTTTGATTTGACCATGATTTGTGGAGAAAAATAAATGTGATTAAAATGATTAATATTGTATAATATTGTTATGATAATGTAGGCCTGGCTATAGGATTGTCTGAACAAATTTACTAAAAATTTCATTTAAATATCTTTAAAAAGTAATTTTTCTCTTCTTTATAGACCAGGGCACTTCTTAGTCTCTAGTCTTCCCCTCTTCTATCTAAACTGACCTCTAATTTGCCTGAAAAATCTAAAAATTCCAAATTTGCAAACAGATTGCCCTGTTAGTTGGCAAGGAATACTGAAATCACTCTTGATTTTGTAAGCAAACAGTTTGGCCTCTGAGAAACATCTTGATTCCTGTCATTGAAACGTAAAAGCCCCACCCAGAGATCACAAGTCCCCTCCATGTGTTCGTGGCAGACCCAGACCTGTCAGGCTTTGACTCAAACCAGAGGGAACTGCA
>JADRCC010557314.1:9634-22741 GCA_019843855.1 Hylomyscus alleni | reverse complement strand
AAAAAAAAAAAAAAAAAAAAGATTATTTTAATGCAGTCTTAATGCAGTTCTTTGCTACACAATCATGCATACTAAAACACACACATACACACACACACACACACACACACACACACACACACACACACATGCTTCAGGGGATTTTAAAGCTGTCCTGGTTATCAGCTTATCCTTGTAGGTTTCTGCTTATCTTATCAAGAAAAGGCATCACGTTTGCTTCCTTCAGCTAACAAGGTCTGGAGCACAGCTTTCCTCTGCAGCCCAGTAATTCCTCTTGCAGACAGAAACCTTCAGTCGGCTGCTCTTCCCTGTCCTTATCTCTCTTTAGTTTTGTTTGCAGAGCAACCAGAGTGGCAAATCTGCTCGGCTGGATATTTCAAATTTGGAGACAATAAAGAGGTATTGTTTTTCCTTTCTCAAAACATTCATTCCAAGTACATTTAGCTTGCTAGAGGTCCAAGTATTGGTTCCAAGTATATTTCCTAAGAGTATATTATGAGTCTCGCTTCACTCAAGCACAAGTTATATTTCTGGTACTTTCCTGAAAGACAATAGGCAAACAGCTTAGGTCTTACTTCCCCTTCTTGTAATCTGGTGAGAAAATAAGTGATTTATGGGAATTTGCAAAATGCAGAGGAGTAATAGAAACATTGCTTAACTGCTTTTTTTTTATATTACTACCATCTCCAATAAGAGTGCAAAATAAGATAACCCTGTAGGATAACCAGAATTAGTGGTAGCATTATTGTTTTGTTATAGCTCTAAAGTGCAACTGTCCTCTATTTAGAAATGGTAGCTTTGGAAGACAGCTATTTAGGTAACATTATTTTATTATTAAGAATGAATGGTAATTATAAGTAGGTTATAGCTTTATAGGTGTAAATGTTAGATTAAAACAGTTGATCAAGATGCAAGTAAAATACAGAGGAATAAGTACCTGACAGTATTTGGGCATAAAGGAAAATAAAAGTTCTGAATTTGCCCTGTTGTAAAGAAAAGGACTGTATGCTTAAGGTATCAGAGAACAGGGAAGTTGGGAAGGTATGCATCCAAGATCCGAGGCCTAATTCCGGCTGTGGGAGCTAGTGTGTTAGCACTATGAGGTAATCCCTAATGAACAGACAACTTGTCAAGCCCTTCCTGGATTCCTGCAGCCTGTCACAGTCTCCCAGTCTTAAGAGGAATGTGAGAACTGGAGGAAGGTTCAGAGGACAGCCACTGAGATAATGAATGGGTTGTAAAGTAAGACCTACAAGGGAAGGTGAAAAGATCTGGGATTATTCAACTTAGAGGCAAGGACTAAGAAGTTATTTAAACCCACAAGTCAAAAATATATGGTTCCCATCTCCTGCTTCTCCATGAATTATAAGTGAGAGATCCGCTTAAATCTCAGGATTTGAAATTTATGGAATTTAAACAATAATTTAACAAGCAGGTTCATTACACATCATTGAGTCTAGAGAGCGGTTTACAAAATGTATGTGTTCCTTTAAGTTGTATAGTTTATTTATATATTTGTTTTAGTTAGTTGCAAAGGTGCTCTCTTTGATGAAGAAGAAAAATGGTCTCAATGACCTAGTAGGGTCTCCCAGACCTTAAATTTCACTGAAATACACAGTTAACTATTAATAACCCACTAAACCATCGCCACATTTTTTAGCTGTTCCTCTCCCTCATCTACTTAAGTTTGTGGGAGTGAAGAGGAGCTTGAAGTGACTTGAGCCAGGCAGGAGGAGAGGGCCTGTTAGAAGAGAGGAGGAAGAAAACAGAAGCGCATCTCAAGCAAATAGGATAGACTCTAAGGCAATGGACTTGCAAACAGTATTGATATTCCTTGTCCATGGAGTTCAGTCCAGGCATGGCTGGCAAGCAAGGGCTGTGCTGAAAGAGGGAAGCGGAAATGGGACCTGCTGAAGAGACGTTTGAGGACTGATCAAGTGGAGGTTTCACCTTCATAAGAAAGCTGGTCTTCAGTTCTTTGGTGTGAGAAACTGGAAAGTAACCAAGAGGGAAGTTTTCTCATCACTGTTCTGTTTGAGGAAATTTAAAATAGCAGTGTGAGTGATGAGTCATAGATAAGAGATGCCTCGGGCAGACGAGACCTATAGGTGTGCTCAGAGATTATGAGATAGAACAGCTCAAAAGTGAGTCATACAAAGCAAAAGAGAGCGATATTTGGAAGAACTTAGCAATACATAATATTTTGTTTGATGTATCTATTCCTTGGAAACAAATGGTAACTAACATAAATACTACTAAAGTGACACATAACTTTATCTATTCATTCAATAAAATGATGATCATTATGAATTAAGCATCCTATTAGATACTCGATCTCTATGGTTGTCAATATGTAAACAGAAAACCTACTTTTCTTGAGCTAACCCTATTGGACATTTGTTCTCCTCATCCTCTGATGGATGAATAGGTAAGTAGAATATGTTATATGCACATAGTGGGATAGTACTCAACCTTACAAAGAATTCCTGACATATTAAGATATAGGCAGATCTGGAAGACATCACACAACCTGTACCAAATAATGTACAGTTTCACATATTTGAGCTATTTGGATGAGCAATTGATCAGGAACACCTAAACAAAGGGCGGCTGGCAAGAATCTAGGGAAGAGGGATGCAGAGTGAGTTGTTAGATTTTTTAGTTGGAAACATGGAGACTTAGATTGAAAACCTTGAGATTGGCTGTCAACTGGTGTGTATATAGATAATATCCCGGGATGCCTTACTTTCAAGTTCTCCAAGCATTAAAGCTTGCATATGTCTTATCACTATTACTTGCTAAAGCCCTTTGTTAAGGTGTTTGCATTTAGTCATAACTTGAACTTCTCCTTTAAATGTGAGATGGGAAGAAAACAGGACTCTGGGTATGTTGGAGTCTGCCAATTCCCGGACTTTTTGCTGTAATTCTTATGGTTAGGTTAAGAGTACCCAATGTTTTCTCTTTGATGTTCAAATAACATATAATGCCCAGCGAGGTTTGAGGGTAATTGTATATTGGTATCATTTTCTGTAATAAGGACTCTTGTTTGGGAAAAGATTTTTTTTCCCTGTTTTAAGAATGGGAAGCGCAATAGTAAAGCAGGACTGCAGAACTTAAAACAGAGCACATGAGGTTTATCTCAGGAATGAGCCACCTGGCTCTCCTGGTGATAAACTCCAACAAAGGACATTAAATCCTTACGATGTTTGTTATATCAGTCAATAAAGCAACATCAAGAAGAACTCACAGGTCCCCAGACACTCGGGAGACACAGAACTCAGCTTAGCCCGGGGAAGTTTGTGAATTCCTGTTTGCTAGACATAATAGCCCAAGTTTCCCAGATGATCTTGACAGTTTCCATTTAATGAGCCACTCACTGTTTTGATTAAGTCTGAAGATAGAATGGGCTGGGAATCTTTAAGACTCGTAGTTGCTACATTATTTCTTTAGTCAATTGTTTTGATTTCTGTTAGAATTCTATAGTCTCCCCCAGGTACTGACGGTTTTGCTTTTATTATTGGTTACTTGTTATAGAGGTAGAGAAGGGCTTAGGTGAAGGAAACAGGCTTCCATTGTGATGGAAAACAGGCACACAGTAGTTACATAGTTCTCACCACATGGGGGAAAAGACTATGATAAACATTATTAGATGATACTCAAAGAAAGAAAAAAAGTGAATTTACATAGCGATGTTATTTTTGTATTTTCTTGTGATTGTGGACTTAAAGTATCTACTCGAAAGGTAAGCTTGATGAAATTTCCCCAACAAAGTCATTTAGGTTCATTACAATGCTGAGCTATCTTCATATGTATAGACTGTAGCATGTAATATTTTAATATATTGCATTTCAATTTGTTTGACTGAACTATATTAATGACACCAGTTTTAACCAGTTTTCCCCACTAAACAGATCAACTGCTTAAAAGTGGATTAACGGGAAAGATTTAGTTTTAGCTTCCGTTTTTCACCACGCTGGACAGCCAGATGTCATTAATCTGCTAAAGTGTTGTCTTTGCTTGTTATATGTGGGTTTTAGTCCTGTTCCAAATAATTGGATCCTTAATTCAATCTTAATAATAACCTGCTGCTTCCTTCTAAGATAAGAAGCACCACTTTTAACTGCGTCTTCCAGGCAAGATCCCCGTGCTGTTTCCAAAAACACTGAGACCCACAGAGAAGCCCAGGGTCAACCAACTGTAAAGAATCTCCTCTCTCGTCAGTAGCCTCTTGAGAAGGTAACTTTACATCCGCTACAAGTTTAAAATTCTGTGTTTGTCCTTGTTTGGAGCCTACTTCTTATTTCATGGAGAGCACTTTTAAGAAGTTGGAATATTTGTCAGACAAAGGCTGTGGTTGTTTTCTCTTTACGTATTATGTCTTTCAAACGATTTCTTCCCCTTCTGTCTTGTATTGCTTTTTCTTAAACCTCCCACTTCAGGTGTAAGACATCCAAGCACGCCTGACTGGGGAGGCAGCAGCCTGACCTCCCTAACTGGACTGTGAACCTATCTCATTGTGCCAGGGACCTGTAAGCCTAATGGCACACTTGCACTTCTTTCTCTTAGATGCAGAAGTTCATTGTCTATAGGAATGATCTCAGAATGGGACGGATGAATCCCATTCCATTTAGTACTGTTTTGATATCACTGTTTTACCAGACTGTAATTCAGGCATTTAATAGAACACTGTTAACCAATTCACCATTGTTTATCCAAAAATAAGGTTTAAGATCTAAGGGAAGGATATTTCTGAATCCAGTCTTCCAAAGGTCATACTGAGCTCTTTGGTGATTTTATTTCATTTTATTTTTTTGTTTACTTATAAAGATTAAGAAAATATCTATAGTTAATTATTTAACATTTAGGACGTTTTTGAAAATTTCATACGTGAGTGCTCTATTGATATCAATTCTACCCTTTGCTCTTTCACCTTCAACTCCTCCTGTGCCACCTCCACTCTCTCAAGTCAGTCATCTCTTTGTCACTCCTTTTTGATTATTCCTGTTATGGGTATGGCTAATATTTCAGTTAAGCTTGATACATGCAGTTAAAAAGGCTGTGGCAGTCTGACAAAGTGTTAAAAGATCCCCTGGATGGCTCTGGCCTACAATATTGGGTAGACGAAGGAGGATGAAGAAGGAAGAGTATCCTGAGCAGAAGAAGGAGGGAGTATTAGGGAAGAAGGAGCGTGAGGTAGGCGGACGAGCTGCAGCCATGGAGTAGTCAGAAGAGAGGCCAAAAATGCTCCATCCAGCGTCATTTCTAAGGAGGAAACAGGCTAAATATTTATGTTTTAACCACCATATAGTCCATACTTTCAGAGTAGCTATTAAGATTTTTGTAGCTTTGAAATTTTGCTTTATTTTAAGTCTCTCTCTCTCTCTCTCTCTCTCTCTCTCTCTCTCTCTCTCTGTCTCTCTCTGTGTGTGTGTGTGTGTGTGTGTGTGTGTGTGTGTAAAAGCAAATGTGTGTTGGTTTGTGTGTGCATGTTTATATACTACAGTGTGTCAAAAGATAAAAGGACAACTTATTATATTTCTGAAAATTTGAAATTTGGATTGCTTATAAAGATTGCATGCTATATACATTTATTGAAATATCTCATAGTGCGCCCCCCCCCAAATACATAGTTCTGGTTTTATGTGTCAACTAAATGAATTTATGTCAAAAACATAAGAAAAAATATGACAAGATAGCCATGTTTTGATATAATTTAAAACAGATTTTTGTGATCTGTATAGAAATCTCTGATCCTAGCATACAATACTTAATGATAGTATATCAGAAAAGCATTAAATACAGTAGCATGCTAGTCAATGTTAATTATTGCTAATAATGGAAAATATTAAAGTAAACAAAAAGTATTGCTTTTCCTCCAATTAAACAATTAAAGGATAAGGCCATCTTTCTGCTGTTGGTCTAGGATATAACTCCTATTAATAGCAATTTTAATATATATAAAAGTATATCTGTTATGCCTATAACTGGAAGAATCCACTTCTGAGATTTTTCATTTAAGGGAAATAATTCAATACAGAAAATGGTTTTGTTAGGAGTACCCACACACACAATGAAAACCAAGATAGTTTGAATCCTATTTAAATACACAAAACTGTCCAAACGATTAAACCTTACATTAGTTAGAACTAGGAGGCCCATTCCATGTTCCATGCTTTCTAAAATTTTCAAAACTAATTCATGTAATTTAAACACCAGCTTTAAATGAATGCCAAGGAGACAGAAATGGTATTTGATTTGTTTTAACATTATTGGTCATTTAAATTTTTATTCATAGTTTTCAGAATTTTATAAATTTCCCCAGCATGTCATACATTGTTTCTTTACTTTAAAAATGAATAAAAAATGAAATGACATCTCTCCATGTACATGCCAACCAAGTAGGCACAATTGCAATGTATAGTTGTGCAAAGTTCTTTATCTCTTCAGTTATTTGTAGCATAAGTCAGCCTGATTTCTTCTTTATTGTTAATGTCTTTCTCACACATACTATGCATGCATAATTACATAAGTTTATACTGTACATGTGTATGTAATACATTTCATGCTTGTACATATATGTGTGCATGTCTACAGAAAAGTGTGTTTTATTTACATTGGAGCCAAATTTTAAAAATGCCATTGCAAAGTCAAAAATCTTATCACAAAGTTATTCTCTTGCTGATATTTTAGAATTTCAGTCAGCGTCATCCAGTGAGATCTCTAATCTCAAAGTTCATTGACATGCTGAGTATTCAAAATTAATTTCTAATCAGGTTGTAATGTAAGCAAAATAAAGCAAAGCTAAACCCAAATGGCCAACAAGCAAGATGTCTACAGCTGTGCTAACTCAAAAGTATAGCTTGTTAGTTCTAACTCTTCCAGTGAGACACCATTGGGGAGAGCTCAGCTTTAGATCTAAACCAATAGCCGGGCGGTGGTGGCTTTAATCCCAGCACTTGGGAGGCAGAGGCAGGTGGATTTCTGAGTTCGAGGCCAGCCTGGTCTACAGAGTGAGTTCCAGAACAGCCGGGGATATACAGAGAAATACTGTCTAGAACCCCCCCCCCCCCAAAAAAAAAGACCTAAACCAGAACTGTTGCCACATCTTCAACTAAGCAGAAGAAAATCATGCAGATTACAAAGTAATCACTCAAATCTAAGATTTATCTTTATAAAAAGCAAAATCCTAAAACATGCTCTCTTAGTGGGAAGTTATTGTGTCAGTATCCTTAAGAGTGGAGGAGCAGCTCAGGGAAAGTTTCTTTAGTTATCTGTAGCACACATTTGGACAATCCGATTGAAAATTCCCCAGGTTATTTTATTATTTCCCTACCACTGAGGTAGCCCACAAAGTGCCAAAGATGTACTAAAGAGTTTGTGCAATAAAGCTTCACGTATTTTTAATATACTTGAAGTTATTGTTTACATCCGTGGTGGAGTATGTAAAATGTCATGCATATGGATATGAAAGAATAAACATGCAAGCTGGCAAGTTCTAGTATTAGCAAAATGAAATTGTTTTATTTTAGCTCATTATACCATTCTAAATATTAAAATTCTCATAATCCATGATCTTTCCTTCATTTTCATTACTTAAATAAGGCTACAATTGCAATTAATTTAACTTTTGAATACCTTGCAATTCTTCCCCCAGATATGCATTGGTATGAAATTATGTGATATTTCAAATATATATGCCCATTTACGTGTATAAGCTGCTTTTCATGTGTAAAGCAATCGGAACTTAGTAAACATTGAAAAGATGATTGCACAGGTAGGTGTTGATAATTTTGAATATTCAAAAGGTTGCTTCCCTGACAAAGAAGAAAATCACTGTTAACTTACACAGTCTAAATTATTTTGTGCTAAATTTCAATTACTTCTGTGTTCATTTAAATTTTAAATCAATTTTTGAACAGTCTTTACTTCAACATTAAATTATATGTAATAAACTCTTCTTTTTTAACTCCGAGGAATACATGGTATATCACCAACATCTTCTGCTAGCTCTTTACTAATTAAAATTTCCAAGTAAATATAAAATAAAATACATCCAAACTAATTTTATGAAATCTCTAACTTACTCTAAAAATACAGTAGTGTTTAACAACATCTGTCCAAAAAACATTCAGTGCTTCAAATTTGATAAATTGTGCAGTAAAAATAGATTTTAATCAATTTGAGAAAAGTATCAATTGTGCTTTCCTAAATTTCTAAGTCGAAAGTGAACTGTTGATATGCCAAACGGAAGCTGCATTTTGAAGCGATTTGCTTGAACTGTTTTGTAAGAGAAGGCATTTTATTGCAAAGTCTACCGAAGATGCTAAATCCTTATTTGTCCTGTCAGGCTAGCAGTTTCTGTTCATTTTTCCCCCTGCATTTTAGTAACTATGTAAGCTTGACATTGGCAGATGTATTCTTCCAAGTGTTACCGGAGAATTGATATGTGATAAATTGCTGCTCGTTTCCAATCTAAATCAGGTATGGTAATCCCTCAAATAAACTGTGTACATCAGAAGGTTTAAGCTCTTCACTAAAGAGTTCAGAAACACTAGAAAAATCTAACATTTTTCCTCTTCTATCTTGTTCGATATAAGTAAGGCATGGTGTAAGACCCAGACAAAAAAAAGAAATATAAACTTACCAGGATCCTACGTGTTCTACACTTCATAGCAGGCATATGTTTGAGAGGCTGTACAGGACCAGAAAGGGGTTAAAGGGCTACCAGATGGAGCCTGGAGTACTGAAGAGTGCGGTTTCAATCCTAAGTGCTACCATGGGGCTCATAGTAACCTTCATTGTTGAAAAGGAGCCACCAGCTGGAACAAGATTTGTAACCACATTAGAAGCAAGTTCTAGTTGTCAGTGCTTGGGGCGAAAGATTGTAAGAAGCGAACAGCTGTCTCCTTGGAGAAAAGAGATCAGTTTTGGTGAATTCTTTGACAAGTGTGCCACCGATGGAAGGGGTTGATAAAGGTCAGACAGATGAAGATCTTAAAATGTAGCCTTAAGGTCAAAAGGGAAAAAAAATGAAAGTACATTTTGAATATTGCTAGACTTGTGCGGTAAAGGAAGCTAATGCAAAAATAATTCTTGCAGTGTGTGCTGAAAGGAAGGCACATGACTTCATGGGGGCTTAGGACAGCATGCAATAAGAAAGCCATAGATCAAGGTCTTTGCTTTTAGATCAAACCAAACTTTAAGTAGTAAATTTAGCATTTATTGCCCATTACAAGCACATATGTTTAGTGCTATGTTTAAAAAGAATTCTTTACTCTGAATAATGGGAAAATAGGTAAAAATACAGAATTTTAAGACTATGTTATAAATATTGTGCAATTGTCTATTGATGATTTCTTCTGTATATTCAACTGAAGGGTGGTCATTGATTTGGGATGCAATCAATGTACAATTTCATGCTGTAAGCTCTCTCACTTATTTTTATTTTTATATATAGGTGTGCTGCTTGAATGCATATCTGTTTACCACATGCCTGCCTTATGCTTGCACAGTCCAGAAGAATTCTTTAAAAGGATCCTAGGGACTGGAATTAGAGAAGGTTGTGACCATCAACTAGGTGTGAGAACTTTAATCTCACTTCTTTGGAAGAACAGCCAGTGTTCTTAATTGCTAAGTTATTTCTCTTCTCTTTTTTACTTAATTTTTTGAGAATTTCATACATTAATACATTGAATTTACATAATTTCTAACCATCTCTCTTCTCCTCCAACTTCTTCCATCCATCCACTGTCTCTCCCATTTTTGGCTTTTTATTCTATATTTACTATTGTTATTATTATTACCATATTTTTATGTAAACACAGTTACTATTCACACACACACACACACACACACACACTCACACACACACAAACACTAATGATTGAATTTAGTTTTACCTGTAAGTACATGTGTTTAGAACTAACTCCTCACACACATTTAAGGCAGTGTTCCTACCTCTATCTCTCTTCCTTCACAGGATTCTTTACAATTTGTTAGTGCTGTATTAAATTTCTCATCTAACAAACACTAAGACCTCCTCCTGGCACTTATAATTCTAGTAGATAAGAACAACTAAAGGATAGCCTTGAACCTTCTCTTGGGGAACTCAACAATCTATTTACTACAAGAGTGAGCAACTACAACCGGCAGGGCTGGATCCAGACCTCTCTTTCATAAATCAAGTTTTATGGAAATGTAGCTGTGCTCATTCATTTACAAATAGTCCATGGCTCCTTCTTCACCCAAATGGCAGACGTGTATCTGTGGGAAAGAGAATTTATGACCTGCAAAGCCTAAAATATTTACTACCCGGTCCTTTATAGACCTTCTGTGTCTCCTACTAAATGGTCTTAACTTCTACTCTGTATCTACCCTTCTTAATCTTTTTAACCTTTCCTTCCTCCTTAGAAGATACCTTGGTATAACTCCCTTCCTTCCATTCAGTGACTTTCCACAATAGTCTTTCTTGAGGTTTCCTCTAAGAAATATTGCTTTAAAAGACATAAAATGATGCTCATATTTAAATAGTTTCTGGAGATAACAAACTCAAAACCAAATCATTTCAGTCTGTATTGGAAAGTAATATCAAACTGCTAGACAACAATTACTGAGAATCAGTCTTAGTTGTGAATATATTGCTTGTATGGACAGAAAATTAAACTTTACCTAAAGTACCACAAACATGAAGCTGGAAGCCTAGCTTGGTGAGATAATCAGCTCTACAGCTTTAGTGTCTAGCCAATAAATGAGCTTTTTCCTTCAAAGAACACTACAGTTCCCCTGTATAGGTCAGCCTATCTTGTTCCAAATATTAACATAAGGTTTAATGTGAGCAAGGTAGGTATCAACACACCAGTATATATTGAACACACACATATTTATGTTACACATAATAATATATATTATTATACATACATTATGTACTGAATACTGTGATATTTGTATAGCTATAAATAAATGACTAATAACCATATATATTTGACTAATTTGATCAATTGATGTTAAATATAAGGAAAATAGTTGTAATACTATAGACAGTGTTATCCTTAGCTATCTTAAACCCCTCTGCAAATTATTGTTACTTTGTCTTTTTTTTTTAATAAGGGTGTACACAACCTATTCCAAAAATAAAAAAATGACCTCATCATTAGTGCCTTAATGGACTTTTTTGCTTATTTTCTGAGACTCATTTACTCATTCACAAAAACAAATGGCTGCAACCACAGTTTTCACGGAAAGTATTCAATAATTTAGTGGAAAGTAACAACAAAGGGCTGTTTTGTTTATAGGATGAGTTCTGTGTGTTATGAGACTGTAATGCTATTAAATAGTGTATCTTTATTATATAGTCATCATCAAAATGAGAAATACCACTTGGTCAAAAACATTTTTTTAACTTTTTAAATTTAGTGAATATTATTAGCTCTTTGGAGCAAATGTGAATATGGTTTAAATGTTTTTTAAAATATGATAGCCATTTTCATAATACCCACGAAAAATACTTGAGTATGGACCTCTGGTAGTGTGATGTCTGTGTAAAAGGGTTAAAGTACAGCCACTCAGGACTAAGCTGGCCTTTGTCAGCAGGCACTTGACATTTGAATGCATCTATTCTCCCTGTGTTGAGGGGTCAACACGATAAAATAGCTCTCATTGAATCCTGGTGGTTAGGGAGGATGTTACTAAAATGCTCCTTAGGGGTGCTGATGCTGACCTTTGAAGGGGTCACTTTCACCTGCGTGACCTGTGAAATCTCATGGTCAAGAAGACAAAAAGAACAGTTAACAAGCCAAATATGGCCAATGCAGGAGCAACTCCTGCTGGGCTTTGTGCTTAACTCCAGCCTCTCCAGGGACATCTGCAGCCCAGTCAGGACTATGAACACAGATGCAATCCCTTCACATTACTGTCCATCTTCCTTTCCTAAATCTCCAAGAGATTTAACCTCAGGACTATGAACACAGATACGATCCCTTCACATTACTGTTCATTTTCCTTTCCTAAATCTCAAAGAGATTTAACCACAAGTTTGTCACACTTATTATTTTCATTCTTGTCATTCTTGTTCAAGCCAGGTCATTAGGATGATTTTCATTTTAAAAACTGAGGTTGGGGAAACAGTCATTTAAAAACCACTGCAGTAAACAAACCATTGAAGCTATCTCAACATTTGATGCAGCTGTATACTAAATGAGTTTCTGCTAAGGGGGACTGGCATTACAAGATCAGATCGTGTAGAAACAAAAGGTATCATCAATCTTTTTTTCAGAAATTATACCATTACATGAAACACATGAAAATTTCAAGTACTTATTTTATCTGGAATGATAATCATTCAAATTTAGGATTTTAATAAAAGACATTAGTTAATCATTAATCCACACAAGGTCCAAATGTTTGCTTCAAACACAAAATGCTAAACACTATTTCTGGGAAATTTTATATAATGGGTTTAATAATACAAAATGAAAATGGAAGTCAATTGATGGAGAGATTCAAGAAGATTTGTGATTAACTTCCAAATGGAATTTCTAAATGATAAGAGTTCATAAATGAAATAAATGATGCTGCAGAAGCAGAGGCAGTGCCCACCAGGACAAAGTAGGAATACATCTGTAGCCTACGCTGATACTGTTCTGGAATACGGAACATTTGTATGAATATCTGGTACAGGCCCACAGTGCTGGCCTCAGCCTCCTTCCAATCCATTACGTTGGCTTCCTTTTCAACATTGTCTTACTCTCATTCTTGGATTCAGTACTAGCTACGACTACAAAAAAAAAATTCATAAAAGACTGTCACCCATTAGTTTCAAATACTGGTGTACCAAGGAGAGCAGATTCTTCCAGTTATGCTTTAAAATAACTTTTTCATTTCTACTGGAAAGAAATCCATTGCTAAGGTGAAAATAATGAATCTGGTTTTATCACATCATTTTGAACATAGTGAATACTTGTCTTTCTTGTTACTTCACCCGTGGTACTGAAGAGTTGACTTGGAACCCTATGCATACTAGCCATGAAATCTACCATGCAGACTGCCAATTACACTGCAACACACACACACACACACACACACACACACACACACACACACACACACACA
>JADRCC010557276.1:0-13262 GCA_019843855.1 Hylomyscus alleni | reverse complement strand
AAAAAAAAAACAATTGACCATTCCCCTAGAAACTGTGAAATGATTTGTGAACTGAAGTACATTATCAATTAACTGGATGATGTGGAATCATGTAGTTTTAAAGGCCAAGTTATGAATAAAATTTTCCAAAAAGCTTACCCTAAGTATATATGTTTAGTGGGAATGTGCATGTATTAAACACTTTTGATCTGATGCATGTATGAGAACTACAAGTCTGAAAATAGTCCTGTGGAGTAGAAAACAATTTTGGTATCTGGAAGGATCTCTTTCCCTTGGACAGCTAGGGAGACATGGCGACCACGTCATTCTCTTACATTAGCACCCTGGACTTACGAATGCTTGAAGGCTGCATTTTTCCTTCTCCAAAAATTGACCTCTCCCTATTCATCTTTCCTTAGCCCACGATGGGCTTAAGGGTGGATAGTTGCCAAAAAGATTGATGGCATCTCCACTCCAGCAAATATTATTAATTGGTTTACAGAATGCAGCTCCCACACATCTTAGCTGAGGTAAGTCTCCTCCGCCAAGGCAGAGGCTACATTAGCGTAACAAACACAGACCATATTAAACCACCCAGGAGAGAAATGGCCAGGTTAGTTTCAGAGGCAGGTGTCTCTACAGAAAATTTTAATAGGCAAGCTTACTGTGCAGCAGTCAGGCCAAACAGTGGTCAGTCGGGTTCACAGAAAAGCAGTTCATGGGTAACGGAGACCGTTATTTCAAAAAGCAGCAATCAAAACGGGGCTTTTGTTGCCTCTGGGTTATTTAGTGCTCTCTGTGTATGTGGTCTGCTCTCGTGACCCTAAATCTCCTTAAGAAACAATTCCTCACCCAGTTCCCAGTGTGAAACATTCTGGCACTCCTGCAATTCATCACCAAGGCATCTGGGGCTCGGGGATTACAAATTCCCACTTAAAATGAGAAGAGGAATGAGCCAGACTTGTCCTAGGACTGACAAACATGGCCAGAGAGAGGCTTCTAAATGAGGCAAGTGTGTAGTTGAAAGCTATAGAAAAAAGACCCAACGGGAACATAAAGCAGAAGTCAAAGTTAAGGAGGATAAAATGTTTCTAATTTCAAAATGGATGGAGGGAAGAGAAAACAATAGAGTTTCCAAGGCAGAGGTGAGATACCAGGTGGTTTTATTAGATGCCTTTAGGCATAACCACCATCCCAAATTAGACAGACCTAGCTCTTTGCTGCATCTTCAAAATTTCCTCCATTCCTAAACGCCAAGGCCTGTGATCTTAGCGTAGATTTAGAGGTCTTAAGGATTTTTTGCCTTAAGATTCCAGAATACTATTTTTTTCTTTTTAATTTTGTAATTATATTTATGTACAGCAAACTTAGCAGTGCAGAAATTTATCTCAGTTTAGCGGCGAGTTCTTTAGCCTTTGCCTTTTGCAGCTTGGCAATATGAGCCACAGACTTAGAACGCAGGACATTGCCTCCCCAGTGGCCGCAGATTTCATCCTATCTGTCACTGCAATTGGCCCTAATAGCTTCCAGCAACTCAGCCAAAGCTCCCTTGTGTTTTGAGTGAACCTGTGTTAAGTAACAATGGTACAGTACGTGTCTTCCTGTGAACTAGGTGCCCCATCCTGGCCTTTCCTTGATGAAGCAGTAGAGAACCTCCCGCTGCCCGACAACCCCCCACCCCCCAATCCCAGGGCAGGCAGGAAAACCACCAGCTCAGTGAGATCTATGTCATGGGCAATGAACACCTACTGAGCCTTCTGGTTCACGATTGTATTGACCCCTTCTCGAAGGATAGGTGATCTCAGTTCGGATGTCTCCTTACCAACAGGTTTCTTCTCAGCATCTGCTAGCAGCCTTTTGTTTCTTCTCCTGCTTTGCTTATGGTCTGTACTTGAGGGTAAACTTAAACAGCAGGGTAGATGTTTGCGGGTCCAGGGCTTAGGTGAACTGGTTAAAAGCAGAAGATACTTTGTCCTGCTTACAGAGGATGGCCCTTTGCTGCTGCAGCCTATTGTAGCGGGGCCAATTGACAAAGTGTGTGAGATGTCTTTTGGACTGAATGTCCTGTCCAGTGCTGATTTTTTGTTTGTTTGTTTGTTTGTTTCGAGATAGGGTTTTTCTGTGTAGCCCTGGCTGTCCTGGAACTCACTCTGTAGACCAGGCTGGCCTCAAACTCAGAAATCTGCCTGCCTCTGCCTCCCAAGTGCTGGAATTAAAGGCGTGCGCCACCATCGCCCAGCTTTTCTTAAATAAAGGATTGACCACTTTTCAGCCTCCTGTTTCTTAACGACCATAGGGAAGGGCGAAGGCTCCTTCTTCTCCTTGGCCTTCTTTTCTTTGGGCATCAGGCTCGGCTAGAGGAGAGCCAGAATATTCATTTTATAAATGAGGACAAGAACACCTTTTCACAAGATACTTGTAGGAAAATGAAAGTAAATCATTAGTAAAGTTCTGGAGCATATGAAGTGTTCATTTAATCACTAGAAAAATTTCTAGAGTCTATTAAGTGATCAATAAAAGGGGGAATGGTTTTACATTAATGGACATAAGTGAAGCAACTATGAATATACTCAAAAGGTAATGTGAATGACTGGAAATAGGCCTTTTTCCCTTTATCCATTGTCAACACTTATTTTCCTCCTTTTATGACTGGAGAGAGGTTGATTTCACAAGGCCTGCTTTACTTAAGTAATTCAGCAAGCATTTATTATTTGATGTGAGGCCTTATTTCAGTACTACTCACAGTCTAAGGAAGGTAAGGAAAGGCAATACAATGATCAGCCCAGCTTGGGATCCATCTCATGGTGGGGCACAAAAGCATGACACTATTACTAATGCTAGGATGTGCTTACAGAGGGGAGCCTGAGATGGCTGTCCTCTGAGAGGCCCTATCAGCAGCATACTGAGACAGATGGAGATACTTACACCCAACTATTGGACTGATGTCAGGGACCCCTATGATTGAACTAGGGGAAGCAGTAAAACTGAAGGGGAGGGTGATCCCATAGGAAGACCAGCAGTCTCAACTCACCCAGACACCCAAGGAGCTTCTAGAGACTGAGCTACCAACCAGGATACACGGGCTGGTCCGAAGTTCCTGGCACATATATAGCAGAGGTCTCCCTGTTTTGACCTCAGTGGGAGAAGATGCACTTAATCATTGAAAGACTTGAGTCCCCAGGGAAGGGGAAGTGTGGAGGAGGGGCACACCCTCTTGGAGGCAAGGGTGAGGAGGAATGGAATGAGGAACTGTGCTAGGTGGGAACCAGGACAGGACAGGGGTGGGGGTGGGGTTGGGGTGGGAGTTGGCAACAACTGGAATGTAAAATACAAAACAAATTCAAAAAAAAAGAAAGAAAATGCCAAATAGGCATTGGCTCCTATTGACTCCAGTGTACTATTACCTGACCCATAGTTACGGTCATGCAAAGGAGTGCCTTGCACTTGGTGTGCATGGAATTCAACCACACAGTCTGTGAGGCTGACTGCTCTAATCCCCCTTCTACACGTAGTTGTTACAAACCATGAGGACAGTCTTGGATTATACCTCCTATTATCAAACTCTTCTCTTTCTTGCCCCCAATATGAACTCTGCCTTTATTTTTGGCACACAACTCAACTTTGAACTCACTGCATTTCCAATGCCACATAGTTTGTTGCTTCCCTGTTATCTTACACTCCACTAACACGTCTGTCCTATCACTCAAAGAGCCTTGAAGGCAGGAGGTTATACTCACGCTTCCCGTGCTTGACATTGCTCCATTTGAAGATGTTCAGCAGTAGCCACGGTTTAGATTTTTAAAAGAATGTGATTATGATGTCTATAGCAAGCAAAAAGTAAAATTACAAACAGCAAGTAGCAGACAGATAGAGGCAGCACATAGCAACATACCTTCAAATTGGGTGCTTACTCCATTCAGCAGAAATAATTGGGGAAGCCTTGCGGAAAGGGCTGGAGTTCCCAGTTAATAGAATTCTAGGCAGAGCAAGAGGTCTTCTCATGCATAAGCCTTTGCTTTCCTTTTCTTACTGCAGGGTTTTTAATGTCATGCAATAAACAATAAAGACTTCTGTGGGAAAAGATTTCTCTCTAGTTGTTCTGAGGGAACGATGTTTTTACTCAAGCTATTTACGCTCCTTCTGTTCTCAACAGCATGATGTTTTTACTCTGTGGTGGGCTGCTGTTCTTTCTCTTCTCTCATCCCTAGACAAAGGCCCTTGTAGGACACTTTGGCATGAATATGCTTGGGCTTGAATGAGGGGGTGTGTGTCTTCTCCACTTCTATAGGCAAGTCCTCAGTAAGCTTAAACAATGGGTAACAATACACCAGTGTATTTTATAATTTTATAATTATTTTTATAATTATTATAAAATAATTATAAAATACCTAGGAGGTAAAATAATATTTACAAAGGTAGGTAGAAATAGCAAGTAAATTAGATCTTGAATGATGGATTGCACAGCTTTCTCATGATACAATAAGCTCTTATATTACTTGCTGCTTAGATAGCTCATGTGTGTGAGTACACATGTGTGTTCATATTGATGTGATTGCATGTGTGAGTGTGTGCACCTGTGTATGTTTGTGCACATTTGTTTGACAGTATGAGTTTGCACTTTTGTTTGTGCTTGTGGGTGGAAGTCAATGGTCAAATCAGATGTCATTCCTCAGATGCTATCCACCTTGTTTTGGTTGTTGTAGCTTTTCTTTGCTTTTGTTTTGTTTTGTTTTTGAGACAAGGTTCTGTGTGGCTTGGAGCTTACCAATTCACATAGCATGACTGGTCAGAAAGTGTAGGGATGTGTTGTGGGAAATATTAAAATGATTGGCAAGTTCCCCTGCTATTCCCAGCTACTCCCTGCCCTGGCAGCAGTCGCAACCCCTTCTGTCTCTAAGCTAGTCACACACACCCCACCCCCAGTTGCCCAAACCTTCTCAGCCATAAACCTCCTGTGGTTGGTGGTCTCGAATTCCAGTAAATCAAAACTCTAGAAGCTTATAATTAACCAGTCAGATTTATATAACAATATATTCTCAATTCACAGGATGCCCACACAATAAATACAGACCCAATTGATAATGAAACAAGCTGCCCACCTAGATTAGACAAGTTACCCTAATTATTCTACCCCATATGATATTATATCAACTTGTGACTATTTAAAGCCATGCTGAATCTGAATCATCCTGTTCATCCTCCATCTTGTTTCCTCTTTTCTTCTCCTGTGTTGCTCCTGTGTCTCTGCAGCTCTTAGCTCGGCCTCCCTTTTCCCCATCCAGTCACAGGCCTTTTGCTGCCCTAACATTTAAATTAATTGGGCAGGGAAAATCCTACCACAGGGATGAATCTGGTTGCTGTTGTTCATTTGTTCTTCCGGTGCTAGGAGTATAAGTGAGTGCAATTTCATATGGATGATAGGGACTGACCTCAGGTACCCATGATACGCAGTAAGTGCTTTACTACTTGAGCCATTTACTCAAAGACTTCCTATTTCCTTGTGTCATCACTCCATTAATGTGTTTTTCTATAAATAGACTATAAACAGCATATTTTTTTTCTGCCCACCATATAGAGTGGACAAAATGGTGTTTTCTTCTCAAGTTATATTTCCACCAAGAGTCTCAGACTGTGTTCTTGTTTGGAAAGAGGATCGTTGCAGAGTATTTAGAGTAAGGATTGAGGCTATATTGTTCCAGAGAGGAATGAATCCTAAGTCTATAGAGAATGCGTTTTTAAGAAATAAACCAGGGTACACAAAGCAGAAGGAGATAGGAATAATGAGGCAGTTACTGGAGGATAGTAGTGTCACCGAGTCAATGGGCACTATGGATCCCTAGCAACCACAAGAATCTATGATGAAACAAGTCCTTTACAGGGACTCCAGAACAAGCCTAGATTATGGATTGCTCATCAATAGAGCTATAAGAAAACATGTTTTGGTTGAAAGTTGCATTAGTAGCCATCTGTTACAGCAATAATAAGAAAGGACTGTTTGATGGTATCCCTGATATGTAAGAACTTGGAATATAAGGGGTTAAATTAATATCTGGAAGAAGGGCAGGTTCATTCTCCCCCCCCCCTCCTAATCCTTCTCTATTTTTGTGTCTATAATTCTTGGAGCTACCTAAGAGCTTATTGAAAATGCACACTCCTGGGATCCCAATCCAGCTGAACGGAAGTCTGAGGGGCTTAGAGTATGTTTTTATTAACAAACTCCCACAGTGGGTCTTAGACTTACGGAAAAATTGAATTGATGCTCTTTTTATTAATTATACTTCTTAAGGCTCTTTGGATTATATCAAAGACATTTCTTTGGGCCTGGTGGACCAAGCACCTGAGGAGAAGCAGCCACCTCCTTGCAGCAGGTGTGCCACTGACCGGCTCATTATCACTGTTGGGAGTTTCTGAAGCAGAATGCTCCAGCTGTCAGTTCCTCTGTCCTCGATGCTTGACATGACCCCAAATCCTGCTTAGAGGCTAGGTTTCTATTTCCATAACAGTTTTCCCAAAAACACAGTCAGAATAAGATAGACACAGAACCCTCTCATTCTTAGCATTAGTGTCTCCAAACACTAATGCCCGAATAAACTTTATGGGAAACTTCAAATCTCAAACATTTAATTTCTGTCACCTCTCAAAACAGGCCTCTCAAAAGGTGGGTGATCTCTTCTCACAAACAGGATGTTTTGCGTTCTATCTTCATCTGTCCATTTATGACTTTCTCATCTACTCTGCCGAGTTCGCAAATCAAAACACATGGCAGGTGGCAAGCTCAAATTGGCATCTGCAGATGAAGCTGTGAGCTCTCCGCTGCGCACCACCCTCCCAGGAACTCTGAGACCTGCACTTGTCAATCCTATGAGTGTGAACAGCTGTCTGGGCTCTGTTGGGCAGGGCCAGCTACTTTTCTAGGCATTGTCCCTTCTGATTATAATCCTTGTGGTTTGGGATGCCTTTTCCCTACATGCCTGATAGAGCAGCCCCCAACTCAAAGCTAGAATTTGGGAGGTTAGTTCAGCTCCATGTTTTTGCACTAAGTCTAGGAGGATTTGTGGGCTTGTTCGGATGGATTTGTTGCAAAACCCAAATGAATCGCGAAGCGTAGGTGGATAGTGAGTCAAAGAGGCAGAGGGTGATAAAGGGGCCACAGAGCATGGAGAAGCACATTGAACTAGCTGGGGTGCCCTGTCTTCAAGTAGCCAACAATGTGTAGCATTAAACCTCTGCCTTTATAACAAACCAGAATTTAAACACATTTTAATTGCAGAATAGTCAGGAGATACAGAAACTTGAACTGCACTGTTAGTGTTTTCTACCATGAGAAAAGTGAACGTTAACTGACTCTTTCACTCATGTGCCCTGTGAATTATACAGCTTACCTTTATTGCTTTCTGTCTTCCTGTCCCATAAGTCCTCACTCACGCTGTCCCTGTGGCATTATCTCCATACGTCCTCTTCCTAAGGCTTGCTCAGATTTTCTGAGCAGCCAGCTCTCCTAACACTTTGGTCTTTTGAAACAGTTTTGGTAAAAATTTTATCACACCCTGTTTGTTACTCATCAAAACTCAAAAGACCTTTGTGCTACTTCTCCCTCCTCCTCCTTTCCTTCTTTTACTCAAATTATTAATATTCTAATAATTTTATTCAAATTATTAGAATATTATTTATATTCTAAGTCTCCACTAGAGCCACCTTAATGTTGACTTTCCGAAAGTAGAAGAAGTCCTCCCATAGGTTTCATTTTATCCTTTATCTGCCAAAAAATGGTATTGTGTTAACTTCTACTAGGGAGATGAAAACAAACATCTCCTCAGGCCATATTGGGCACTATTAAAAACCAAAGTAACAGATTCACCAAAGTCCATCCTGATGGACTGATGAGTTGATTGTGCTTCTCTATAGAGCATGGGTGAGGGATTGAAAATGGGAACATGGGTGACCACAAAATAGTGCATCATACAACAGATCCCAGATAATCAAAGCTAAGCTGAGAAAAACAGATAATGCTGAAGAGATTACCATACCGGGTCTTAAGTTATATACTACAGAGTCATAGTATTTGCATAAAATTAGATAAATAATGAAATGTAACAACAAAGAGGACCCAGATCCAGGTGCTTGTAACTACAGCCAATTGAATTTTTGCAAGGATGACCAAAACATACACTGGAGAAAAGGCAGTAAATTCAACAAATGGGAAGACTGGATGGTTACGTGTAGGGGAAGGAAACTACATTCTCCTCTAGCACTCTGCACAAATTTGACTATATATGGACCAAAGGCCTTTCAGTAAAACAACTCAGAAACTTCTAGAAGAAAAAGGTAGGGAGTTAATTGTATGATATAAGCATAGAAAAGGACTTTAAAAATGACAAAAACAAAGATGAATAAGATGAATAGACAATCTACATCATGGTAGAAAAATCTCATCAGCTATACATCTAATGGTAGATGAATATTTAGAATACACAAAAGCTACCCCCCAAAAAAACTACCAAAGATAAAAAGAACAATGCAAACAAAATATGGTCTACACATCTGAACAGAGAGTTATCAAAAGAAAAGGCACAGATGGCAAATAAACATTTTAAAAAGTGTTAACATCATTAGACATCAATAAAATGAAAATGAAAACTACTTTTGAGATTCCTTCTCACCCAAGTGAAAATGGCTCTCAAGAAATAAAATGATAACCAATGGTACCAAAAATGTGCAAAAAGTGGAATTCTTATTCACTATTGGTGAGTGTGCAAACGTATACACCCAGCATGGAAATCAGTGTAGTATGTCCTCAAAAACCTAAAGTTAGATCTATTATATGACCTAGATATGCCATCCCAAAGAATCCATAAACTACTACAGAGACATTTGCTTTTCCATGTTCATTGCTTCTCAATTCACAATAACCAAGAAATGGAAACAGCTTTGTTATCATCCACTGATGAATGAATAATGAAAATGTAAAACATGCACACAATGAAATTTTATTTCACTGAAAGAAAAAAAATGGAATTGTGAATGAGTAAGTAAATGGATTGAAATGGAAAATATTATTCTGAGTGAGGTCATCTATGCTCACAAAGAGAAATGCTCTGTGTTCTCTCTCCCATGTGGAAGTCTGACATCAAACTTTTAGATTTGTATGTTGATTTAACCTGGAGACCTGTTGAATTCAGGAAACTAGAAAGATGCTTTTCTACCCTAGTCTCTGTTTTGTTTTATTTCACTTTCACGCCCTCTTTCTACCAGGGAATGTCAACAACTTGTTACCATTACCACCGACCTGCCTATGTCTATAATGTTTTATTATGTCATTGACATGGCCATATTACCAAGGAACCATTCTAATAGTGAAGAGGTGACCATGTTATATCCTGAAATTAAAAGAAAAAAAAATATAGCCTACAATAGGGTCTAATTTGTTTAGATGTTTAACCTGCCAATAGTAAAAATAGTGGTAATTTACTGCACGTGTAACATATCAATGATATTTTGCTGTAGTGGGTAGTTCTGACGCTAAGGTCCAATTTCCTCAACTGGTTCTTGATCAGTCTATAAAGATGCCAGGAGTGATTTGCTGGGCCAAAAGAAAGAGGTGGGACTACCAGGCTAAGGGAAGCAGGAAGAGAAAAGAAGAGTAGTTCACCATGCTTCGGAGGGAGGAAAGATGACTAGCCATGTGAGGCTTCAGGTGAGTGGCCATAGGCTGCTTGCTTCCCCGGTGGGAGAGGAGAAACACAACTAAGTTGAAAATTTGGGTGTGAAAAGAAGGGTTCGAGATAGCTTAGGACAGGAGAGGGGATGACGAGGTGGTGCAGTGGGGTAAGAGCACTGACTGCTCTTCTGAAGGTCCTGAGTTCAGGTCCCAGCAACCATATGGTGGCTCACAACCACCCATAATGAGATCTGACGCCCTCTTCTGGTGCATCTGAAGTTGGCTACAGTGTACTTAAGTATAATAATTAATGAATCTTAGAATAAAAAAGGAATGCTTAGAAGAAAATGTTCAGCAATTGAGCCAATAAGGCAGGCTGGAACATAAGCTAATGTGTGTTGTGTGCTAGTCTTTTATCTACAAATCAGAGGGAACCTAGGCAGGGCTGGTAAGGTCCACCAAGGACCTTAAAGAGGAGTAGCAAAAACTTCATGCTATATTTTGTTAACAAACCAATTCAGCAGATCTGAGGCAGGGACTAAGGAATCTGTCTTTTTGGCAAACACTCTTTTAGAAATACTGCTAAATACTGTAGGAAAACAAAACCAGTGCTAAAATCATGTATTTATCTATTTGGTGAGAAAAGGAATTGCCAGGATCTTTGTTTTGTTTTTGTTTTTCGAGGATGTTTTTTCTGGACTGTTTGAGCTAATAAGATAGCTGGGTTTGTTTTTCCATTTCCTTTTCACTTTGTACTTATGTATTTTTCAATATTCTTATTTTCTTTACTAGTATCGCTAATAAATAGGAGTTGACTTTCATGGTTATTGGAGTGTCTGTTTGCAATGAGTGTTTCCAGATTCTTGGCATCTTGTTTAAAAAAATTTTGAAAAGTTCATAAAGATAGCAAGTAGCAAGGTAGCAGGGTAGCAGGGTAGCAGGGTAGCAAGGAATTTTATTAAAAACTAAAGCAAAAGTACAGCAGGATCTGAGTGTGATTTGTTGAGGAGCCTCTTGGCTGCTCCTCAGGAAGTCCTTTTGTGGTTTCACAGTGAGGAGGAGTTGCTTGCCATGGTGCGATGTGTTTTTCTATTTTGATTCATAGGTGAAGGTTATGTATTTATATGCTTTCTGTGCATGTTCTTTCCTTTGATGCACATGATCTTGACCATATGCATGCCCAGTTATACATAAGAATAAGGTTGTGATGTTGGTAATGGTCTTGAAATCATGTTTCTCCTATCTCAGCCTCTCTCTTAGTAGGATTGTTTATTTTTACACTATACTATGGTTTTCAGAAAAGCTTCCATATTTCAAAATTATTTATACAGCCAAAAGAAATGTCAACAATTAACTTAGGTGGCTTGTAAGAGAACAACAAAGAGTGAGACTGAATGCTTTGCTTGATGTTTGTAACTACTGTATCACTTTGAAGAAGACTTCATGTTACTCTTTCTCTGAGATGAATGCTTTTCAAAATCATCACAGTCAATGAACCAAATTCTTATCCTCACCTAATGTCTGTGCCACCCTTCAAGCAGAACCATTTTTCATTGAAACAGTTGGAGAATGACTGCATGGATAGACCATCTTAATACACACACCATTTCTTTTTTTTTTTTGAGACAGGGTTTCTCTGTATAGCCCTGGCTGTCCTGGAACTCACTCTGTAGACCAGGCTGGCCTCGAACTCAGAAATCCGCCTACCTCTGCCTCCCAAGTGCTGGGATTAAAGGCGTGCGCCACCACCGCCCGGTTTCACACACCATTTCTTAAATGAATGTAACCTGTTCTCTGTGGGCTGAGAATGAAGACAATCACTCCCGTCAAATAGCTTTGATCATAGCAGGAAATCTATATCCAAAAACCATGCCTACAATTCATTCCTAGGCATAGTAGAACTGTCAACTCTTAGCTTAGCTACTGTGGAGGTAAAATCCTTTGGTGATGTGAGGGTCATTGAAGTACAGCCTTATTATAATGAACTCCAATGTCTAAAAATTGTTCTTATTTTGGGCTTGTACCACAGTAAGAGCCAAGATTTTAAGCTCTACTTAAAACAAAACAAACAAACAGACAAAAAGACTTTATCTATTTATGTTCAGTTAAAAAAAAAAAACTAATAGTGATGTATTATTTTAAAATATACAGTTAAAAGGCAGGACCAGCTGAGAGGTACAGGCCACAGAAGCAGCAGGGCAGCTGGGACAGTGTCCTTTCAACCTCCATCTATAGCTAGGAGGTATGCCTGTTCCATAGCCCTCTGTGCACCCTTCCCTCCAGGGGAGAGCTGGTCAACAGGGAGTGCTCTGACCCTGGGTCTCAGGCGAGATCACCATTTTCTCTCTGGTGACTTTCTAAGGTGGGACCTATTCTCTAAGAGGGTTGATCCACAACCCTCTGCACACTGGTCTTACCAAGGAAAAGCTGATCTCCAAGGAGTGCTGACACAGGCTTACAGACCCACAGGAGGAACAGGCTACAGCCAGAGACAGCAAGAACGTCTAACACCAGAAATTAACAGATGGTGAAAGGCAAGTCCAAGAATCTTACCAACAGAAATTAAGACTACTTGGCATCATCAGAACCCAGTACTCCCACCACAGCAAGTCCTGGATACTCCGACATACCGGAAAAGTGATTTGGATCTAAATCTCATAATGGTGATAGAGAAATTTAAGGACATAAATAACTCCTTAAAATAAATACAGGATAGCATAGGTAAATAGGTAAAAGCCCTTAAAGAAGAAACACAAAAACCCTTTAAAGAATTACAGGAAAGTACAACCAAACAGGTAAAGGAATTGAACAAAACCATCCAGGATCTAAAAATGGGAGTAGAAACAATTAAGAAATCACAAAGAGAGATAACTCTGGATGTCAGGAGCCATAGATGCAAGCATTACCAACAGAATACAAGAGATAGAAGAGAGAATCTCAGGTGCAGAAGATACCATAGAAAACATTGACACAACAGTCAAAGAAAACAAAAAATGTAAAAACATCATAACCCAAAACATCCAGGAAATCCAGGACACAATGAGAAGACAAAACCTAAGGATAATAGGTATAGAAAAGAGTGAAGACTTCCAACTTAAAGGGCCAGTAAATATCTTTAACAAAATTATAGAAGAAAACTTCCCTAACCAGAAAAAAGAGATGCCCGCGAACATACAAGAAGCCTACAGAACTCCAAACAGTTTGGACCAGAAAAGAAATTCCTTCTGTCACATAATAATCAAGACACCAAATGCATTAAACAAAGAAAGAGTATTAAAAGCAGTAAGGGTAAAATGTCAAGTAACTTATAAAGGCATATAAAGGTGAACCTATCAGAATTATACCAGACTTCTCGCCAGAGACTATGAAAACCAGAAGATCCTGGGCTGATGTCATAGAGACCCTAAGAGAACACAAGTGCCAGCCCAGACTATGATACCCAGCAAAATTCCCAATTACCATAGATAGAGAAAACAAGGTATTCCATGACAAAACCAAATTTAAACAAGATCTTTCCACAAATCCAGCCCTTCAAAGGATAATAAATGGAAAAATCTAACACAAGGAGGGAAACTACATCCAAGATAAATCAAGAAAGCAATCTTCCAACAAAACTAAAAGAAGA
>JADRCC010557248.1:0-16196 GCA_019843855.1 Hylomyscus alleni | reverse complement strand
TCATAGATAGTAATCAAATGTTGACAAAGGATGAAAATCTTGTATTTCTCACCATCAAGGTTCTTCATGAAATATTCCTAAAGAATAAACAGCAACAAAATTTTAAAGTTCCTTGGGATATACATTTTCTGAAAATGCATGTGGGCATAGATAATAGTTAGGATGTGAGATTCTCATCTCTACATTCTGTCCCAACAAGTTTGATCATGGCTTTGTGCCTGGTTGACAGATGGCTACTCTCCAATGCCAGGTGTCAAATTGATAAGGCAGACTGGGCAATGACTTTAGAAAAGCTACTTAGAATATCCTCAAGTTGGACCTGAAGAGAAACGAGCTTAAGCCATAAAATGCAGTATTTCCTTTTCTGAAGACCTTGACCCTGTCTTTTATATACCACTCCCATGCTTCATCTGTAACTGACCTTTTCAGAGCTGATGGTCCTCTTTATGTTTAGACTGGTGGGACTTAAAAACACAATTATTAGGATTAACTCAACAAAATTTCCCGTATGGTGTTGAGGGTGACTGCTGACGTCACTAATCTTGTAAAATACCTGTATCATTTTTTTATTTTCATAATTTTGACTCTAGGTAGACAATGCAAATCAATTTTCAAAAATTAGCCTTTAATAAACATGTTTTGTAGGAAGTCTCCATATAACAGTGTCTGTAGGATCTCCTTCCATTGTGTGAGGACATTGATTGCTCTTATTTTGTACCTTTTATTCTATAAGTATGGAAATTTTAGTTTTGATTAATTTTTATAGTTGTATCTGTGATAAATGTTGTAAAGTTTTAAAAATATTTTTTTGGGGGCCAGGCATCTTGATATGTGACTTTAATCCCAGCACTTGGTAGACAGAGACAGGTGGATCATGTATTTTGAAGCTACTCTGGTATCAGAATAGCCAGGGATACACAGAGCAACCCTGTTTCAGAAAAATAAAAACTGGATAGCATAATATAAAATGTTTAATTCAGATATTAAAAAAATTAATTACAATGGAAATATGTTTCAATCGACTTCTAGTCATTGTTTGAACATTGTGTTGAAGGATATTCAGTGGTGACTACTCTGTAGTCATACTATTTTTGGACATTTTCTATTTCTTTATTTTCAGAATGTCAAATAACACAAAAATTGAGGAACTGCTATGTAAGGTTTTACTGTACATGATACTAGCCCATTTATCATAAGATTAGATTTTGTTAAAAAGAAAATCACTCTAAAAAAAAACAAAAAAATTACATTGTAAAATATTTTTCCCTGTAAAGATGATGTAAAACATTTTATAATTTCTCTTGCAGTTATTGACCTACTTATTTTATTCTATATTATGTCATTTTGAGCCAACTTTATATTGCACATTAACATGAAGCAAGGAATTCAAGTTTAATTTCCTAGATTTCAAGTTTCAGCATATAGATTTTATAATTTACACTAATAGACTCATTCTGTTGATGTGATATTAAATTATTTTATAAATCATTTCTTTAACATGTCTTAGTAATTTTAGCAAAAGATCCTGTGTGTTTATAGGTATATAAATTAGGATAGTGGTCATTGAATGATAAAGAAGGCATAAATGATGTAATGTCTAACCAAATACAGCTAATGCTGGAGTCCAACTCCTGTCAATTTCCAAGACCACAAGGAGGTAGCCGTAGTGCCAATGCAATGAAGGAGAAGACTATCAGCTTATTGTACAGAAAATGGCCCCGAATACCTCAGGCATCTGTATTTATTTAATTTCAAAGTCAAATTGTACATTGTTTCAGTTTTTATTTTCTCAAACATGTCCTAAGAAACCAGATTATAACTCTGAACTTTTTCTTATTTATAAGTTTCTTTATTTTCCCCAGGCAAATATTTCACCTTATGGGCTCATAACTAAGCACATCTCTGTGATCATTGTGGTAAAGCACATGGTGTCTTAAACACCTACTACGAATTTTTATCTGACACTATACTGACCATATCTTTATTTCTGTCCTACACAATCATTTTGACTCTTGACAAACCTCTATTTGCTAACTATTTGAGATTTTGGCATCTATATAGATGAATTCCTTTTTACTGAACTAATGTCTTTATGATTATGTGTATTCATTAACTTTTCTAATCCATTCTCAAAATGGTTAGTTTCTGAGTCAGTGTGCATTATGTACTTTTTAAAGAAAAATTGTGTGCCCTAGGAAACTGCATGATTTCTTTTGTTCTTCATAGAACTCTCTCGAAGTTTTTAGTTGGCTCAATAATCATTATTTCAATTCCATCATATATTTTTAAATAAATCTACCTTAGAATTATTAAGAAATTTCTACTATGTCATTACCATACCCAGTATAGACAACATGATAGATAAAGCTAACAAGAGCATACACAATGTTATACTAGAGGAAAGGCCCTATAGCCAGTCCCAGTAAAGACAGTCGAGGCTGCAGATTCTATCACACAGGTCTATAACATGTGTACAGGAGCTTCTCCTTAGGTGTTTCCCACAAGGAGAGGCATATTCAAACACTCAAAGGCTGTTCACTGGAACAAAGCCATTGTTTCTTCCAAGCTAAGTAGGGAGAGTAACTTTTGGTATTCTACAGCATAGGACCACGTTTATACTTTATAACAAAATAATACGTAATTTTAGAGAACTAAAAGATAATTCTAAGAGATTTTGATGATGTAATTAATTAACTTTTCTTTAATAAATTTATACAGAGATGAGATATTCTATGACAAATGTTTTTAAAAAGATCCTAAATGGAAAATTGCTTTCAGCAAGATGGCCATTTTTGCTATACTAATCCTGCCAATCCATGAGCAGGGGAGATCTTTCCATCTTCTGAGATGATCTTCTTGATTTCTTTCTTCTGAGACTTGAAGTTCTTTTCAAACAGATCTTTCACTTGTTTGGTTAGAGTCACACCAAGATATTTTACATTGTCTTTGACTATTGTGAAGGGTGTAATTTCCTTAACTTCTTTCTCAGCCAGTTTATTCTTTGAGTATGGAAGGACTACTCATTTTTATATCCCACCACTTTGCTGAAGTTGTTTATCAGCTGCATGAGTTATCTCTTGGAATTTTTTGGGTCACTTAAGGATACTATTTTATAGTCTGCAAATAGTGATACTTTAACTTCTTTCTTTCTAATTTGTATCCATTTGACCTCCTTTTGTTGTCTAATTGTTCTAGCTAGAACTTCAATTACTATATTGAATAAAAAGACAGACAGTGGGCAGCCTTGTCTAGTCTGTGATTTTAGTAGAATTACTTCAAGTTTCTCTGCATTTAGTTTGATGTTGGCTACTGGTTTGCTGTATATTGCTTTTACTATGTTCAGGTATGCGCCTTGAAATCCTGATCTTTCCAAGACTTTTACTATTAAGGGATCAGCATCTAATGAGATGATCATGTGTTTTTTTTTCCCCTTTGAGTTTGTTTACATAGTATATTATGCTGATAGATTTCCATACATTGAATCAACCATGCATCCCTGGAATAAAGCCAACTTGATAATGGTGAATGATCATTTTGATGTGTTCTTAGATTCGGTTTTTGAGATTTATATTATTTTTGCATTGGTATTCATAAGGGAAATTGGTCTGAAGTTCTTTTTTTGTGGGGTTTTTGTGTGGTTTTAGTATCAGAATAATTGTAGCTTCGTAGAACGAATTAGATAATGTTCCTTCTGTTTCTATTTTGTGGAATAGTTTGAAGAGTATTGGTATTAGATCTTATTTGAAGGCCTGATAGAATTCTGTACTAAAATCTGGTCTTGGCATTTTTTGGGTTGGGAGACTTTTAATGATTGCTTATATTTCTTGAGGGGTTATGGGCCTGTTTATAAGGTTTATTGATCCTGATTTAACTTTAGTGCCTGGTATCTGTATAGAAAATTGTCCATTTCATCCAGACTTTCCAATTTTCTTGAGTATATGCTTTTGTAGTAGGATCTGAAGATTTTTTAATTTCCTCAGTTTCTGTTGTTATAACTCCCATTTCCTTCCTTGTTAATTTGGATACTGTCTCTCTGCTCTCTTGTCAGGATGGGTAAGGGTTTATTTATCTGGTTGATTTTTCTCAAAGAACCAGCTCTTTATTTTGCTGTTTCTTTGTATAGTTCTTTTTGTTTATATTTGGTTAATTTCAGCCCTGAGTTTAATTATTTCCTGCTGTGTTTGATTATTTCCTATCATCTACTCTTCTTGGTTGTATTTGCTTCTTTTTATTCTAGAACTTTCATGTGTGCTGTTAAGCTGCTAATGTATGCTCACTCCAGTTGTTGTTGTTGGGTTTTTTGTTTTGTTTTTTTTTTTTTTTTTTTTTTTTTTGAGGCACTCAGAGCTATGAATTTTCCTCTTAGCACTGCTTTCATTGTGTCCTGTAAGTTTGAGTATGTTGTGCCTTCATTTTCATTGAAATCTACAAAGTCTTTAATTTATTTCTTTATTTCTTCATTGACCAAGTTATCATTGAGAAGGATGTTGTTCAGTTTCCATGTGTATGTGGGCCTTCTGTTGTTTTTGTTGTTATTGAGGACCAGCCTTAATCTGTAGTTAATCTGATAGGACTCATGGTATTACTTTAATCTTCTTGTATCTATTGAAGCCTGTTTTGCAACAGATTATATGGTCCATTTTGGAGAAGGTACCATGATGTGCTGAGAAGAAGGTATATTCTTTTGTTTTAGGAAGAAATGTTCTATAGATATCTGTTAAATCCATTTGGTTCATAAATTCTGTTAGTTTCAATGTGTCTCTGTTGAGTTTCTCTTTCCATGATCTGTCCATTGATGAGAGTGGGGTTTTGAAGTCTTCCACTATTATTGTGTGAGATACAATCTGTGCTTTGAGCTTTAATAAAGTTTCTTTGATGAATATGGATGCCCTTACATTTGGAGCATAGATGTTCAGAATTGAGAGTTCATTTTGGTAGATTTTTCCTTTGATGAGAATGAAGTGACTTTCTACAACGTTTTTGATAAATTTTGGTTGAATATTGATTTTATTCAATGTTAGAATGACTACTCTAGCTTGCTTCTTGGGACCATTTGCTTGAATATCTTTTTCCATCCTTTTACTCTGAAGTAGTGTCTGTCACTGAGGTGCATTTCCTTTATGCAGCAAAGTGCTGGCTCCTCTTTATGTATCCAGTCTGGTAGTCTATGTCTTTTTATTGGGTAATTGAGTCCATTAGTTTTAAAAGATATTAAGAGATATTTCTTTAGGTTAGGGAAGATTTCTTCTATAATTTTGATGATTATATTTACTGGCCCTTTAAGTTGGGAATCTTCACTCTCTTCTACACCTATTATCCTTAGGTTTAGTCTTTTCATTGTGTACTGGATTTCCTGGATGTTTTAAATTAGGAGCTTTTGCATTTTGCTTTTTCTTTTACTGTTGTGTCAATGTTTTCTATGGTATCTTCTGTACCTAAGATTCTCTCTTCTTTCTCTTATATTCTGTTGGTGATACTTGCATCTATGATTCCTGATTTCTTTCCTATGTTTTCTATCTCCAGGGATGTATCTTTTTGTGATTGGTTTATTTTTTCTATTTCCATTTTTAGATGCTGGATGGTTTTGTTCAATTTCTTCACCTGTTTGATTGTGTTTTTCTGTCATTCTTTAAGGGATTTTTGTGTTTCCTCTTTAAGGGCTTCTACCTGTTTAACTGTGCTGTCCTGTATTTCTTTCTTTCTTTATTATTTTTTATATTCTTTTCCATTTTTTTTGACTGGATATTTTTTAATTTACATTTCAAATGTTTTTCCCTCTCTAGGTCTCTTCTTTGGAAACCTCCTAGCCCATCGTCCCTCCCCCTGCCTATAGGAGGGTGCTTCCTACCCAACCACTCCCATCCTCCAGCCCTGGCATTCCCCTATCCTGGAGCATTGAACACCCTCAGGCCCAAGGCTCTCCCCTCACACTGATCCTCTGCCACATATGTGGCCAGTGCTATGAATTGTTCCATGTGTATTCTTTGTTTGGTGGTCCAGTCCACCCAGCTCCGGCTGTTTTAGCCTGATGACATTGTTGCTCTCTCTGTGGTGCTGCAAACCTCCTCAGCTCCTTCAGTCGCTTTTCCAATTTCTTCATCTGGAACTCTTGAGCTCAGTCTAATGGTTGAGTTTGAGTTTCTGCTTCTATATTTGTCAGACTCTGGCAGAGCCTCTCAGGAGACAACCATATCAAGCTTCCATCAGCAAACACTGTATTTCTTCAAGGGAGTTATGGATGTCCTTCTTAAAGTCCTCTATCATCATCATGAGATATGATTTTAAATCAGAGTCTTGCTTTTCCAATGTGTTGGGGTATCCAGGTCTTGCTGTGGTGGGAGAACTGAGTTTTGATGATCCCAAGTAGCCTTGGTTTTTGTTGCTTATGTTTTTGCCCTTGCCTCTCACCATCTGGTTATCTCTGGTGTTAGTTGGTCTTGCTGTCTCTGACTGTGGTTTGTCCTGCCTGGAAGCCTGTGTGTCTGCACTCCTGGGGGACCAGTTCTCTTTGGGATGAATTTGGGTATGGAGAGCTGTAGCACAGGGTCAGCTCCAGGTCACAGAGGGAAACCTGAAGGTTCCTGCCCAAGCTGTTCCATAGTTCTGGTGTCCTGATAGCTCTGGGCAGGCTCCCTCTTTCAACAGGAATTGGAACAGATGTGGTGGTCTCACCTGTGCTCTTGGGTATGTCAGCACTCTTGGGAGACCAGCTCTCTCCTAGTGGTAACTGGTTATGGAGAAATGTGCTTTCATCTGGGTCAGTACTCCTGGGAGACCTGCTCTTTCCCAGCAGGATCTGTGTATGGAGAGCTATGGCATAGGGTCAGCTCCAGTTGCAGATGGAAACTAGAAGGGTCCTGTCCCAGGCTGCTACTCGGTTCCTGTGTCCTGAGGGCTTCAGGCAAGTCTTGGGGAGCAGAAGTGGTGGTTCTACCTGTGCTCACAGGTGTGTCAGCACTCCTTGGAGACCAGCTCTCTCCAGGTTGGACCTGTGGCACAGCTTTGAGCTTTTTTTTTTTTTTGTAGCTTTGAGCTACATCACTCTCTCTATTGTTCCAAAATATCTGAATCACAAGAAAATGACCTAAAATTTAGTCTTGTAAAGATGATAGAGGCCTTTAAAGAGGAAATGAATAAATCCCTTAAAGAAATAGTTGAAAATTTAGTCTAACAGGTAGAGGCCCTTAAAGAGATAACAGATAAACATAAAGAAATCAAGGAAAATCCAGTCAAATTTGTTAGGATAATAAATAAAACTGTAAAGACATGTACATGGAAATAGAATTTAAAAAGTAAACACAATCTGAGGCAATCTAGTGATGGAAAACCTAGGAATGGAGCAAGAACTATAGACACAAGCATCACTGACAGACTATAAGAAATGAAAGAGAAAATCTCAGGCATAGATGATACTATAGAGGAAATTGATACATCAGTCCAAGAAAATGCTAAGGCTAAAATGTTCTTAATCAAAACATTCAGGAAGTTTGGGATACCATGAAAATAGCATATCTAAGAATAATAGGAATAGAAGAAGGAGAAGACTCCCAACTCAAAGGCCCAGAAAATATCTTCAACAAAGTTATAGAAGAAAATTTCACTAACCTAAAGAAAGAAATGCTTTTAAATATAGAAGATGCTCACAGAACATCAAATAGAGTGAACCAAAATGGAAAATCCTCTGCCACATAATACTCGAAACACTAAAAGTACAGAACAAAGAAGACATAGTAAAAGTCATAAGGGATACAAGACTAATAACATAGAAAGGCAGATCTATTACACTTGCACTAGATTTTTAAGAGAGATGTTAAAAGATGAAGGTCTGGACAGAAGTCTTCTTACAGTGTCTAAAATATCACAGATGGCAACCCAGACTCCTATACCCAGCCAATATTTTAATCAGAACAAATAGAGAAAGCAAGGCATTCCATGAAAATTAAAAAAAAAAAAAACAAATTCAAACAGTAATCCAAGTTTTGTAAAGTATATTAGAAGGGAAACTTGATCACAAGGATGGTAAGTATATCTAAGGAAACACAAGAAATAGATCATTCAAAACCAGCAAAACAAAAAGGAGAGAAACACACACACTCACACACACACACACACACACACACACACACACACCACATACATACACACATAGAGTACATCACCAATGGGAACTAACACTCATTGGTCATTAATATCTCTCAACATCAGTGGTCTCAATTCCCAAATTGAAAGGCACAGGCTAAAAGAGTAGATGCTAAAACAGTACCCAACAGTCTGTTGCACACAAAAGACACACCTCAACACCAAAGATGCAAATTACCTCAGGGTAAAGGGCTGGAGAAAGATGTCTGCCAAGGAGATGGACCCAAGAAAAAGGCTGGAGTAGCTATTTGAATATCTAATAAAATAGACTTTGAACCAAAAGTTGATGGGGAAGAACACTTGATGCTCATGACAGAAAAAAAAATTCACCTACATGATATTTAAATTCTGAACATCTATGCCCCCAAAACAAAAAGCCCCCACATTCATAAAAGAAACATTACTAAACTTAAATCATACATTAACAGTGGGAGACTTCAACACCCATCTCTCGACCACTGACAGGCCTTTGAGACAGAAACTAAACAGTGAAATAATGAAACTAACAGAGGTTATGAATCAAATGGACCTAACAGATAACTACAGAGTACTTCACCCTGAAACAAAAGAACACAACTTTTTCTCGGCACCTCATGAAACTTGCTCTACAATTGACCACATACTATGTCGAATAGCAAGCCTCAGGAGGTACAAGAATAATAATTGTATCATTTCAGACAGCTCTAGATTAAAACTGGACTTCAACAACAGAAACAATCAAAAAGCCTAGAGACTCAGGAACACTAAACAACTCTATAATCAATGATCACTGTGTCAGGTAAGAAATAAAGAAAGAGTTAGGGTTTCAAGTTGAAAGGAAAAGAGAATGTTTAGATGGGAACTAATGTGAAATGAACTAGTAGGTCATTTCCTTTGGTTAAGTCGCTGCACCTCAAAAACGAGGGTTAAAGGACTATGTAAACTTAAATTTCTTTGTACCACAGATAAAAATTTGTAAAAAGCTTTTAATATAAAATTATCAATAAATAGTAATTTAGTAGATACAAAGTAAAGTAAAAACTGAGTGCAATAGGTAATGCTATTGTTTACTGATTCTTCACAGGCACTCTGATGTGTATATTAATATGTTTTCTCCTGTGGTATATTTGTCATCTTCAGCACATGATAATGCGGTTTTCTCCATATCCCTTTGCAAGGATTTTTTGGAATATTTTCTCCATTTACCTCAGTGGGAAATCATTGCACATCTTTCTTTTCTAATGCCATGTCTGAAGGATATTTTTTTTAAAATCTAATTATGTTTTTTCCTGTGAAAATCACAACCAGATATAAAGCAGGTAGAGAGGAACAACTATATCATAAAGCAGATTATTTTCTTTGCATTTATATGTAAAATTTAACTGAATCCTGAGTGGATAGCATTATACATCTGGGCGCGTGCACACGCACATGCACACACACACACATACACACGCAACATTAAATGGACTCAACTGGTTGAATTTATATATAAATGTGTTTATATGCATATACATATTTGTAGCAAGAATAATTATGGGAGAATATGTAATAAAGTTTGAGAGTAGTGGAAAATAGGGAAGGAAGACTGAGGTTAAAAATGATATAGATACGGTACGCACATATGAATTCTAAAGTAATAAAGTAAATGGAAAAATACTTTTAATGATAACCAGTGGCAGTGACTGAAAGTTGCTTCCTGGATCATATGAAAAAAGGCTCCAGGTTTCCTATTCGTAATAGTCTCTTTCCATGTGGATGAAAAGGTTTTGTTTTTGTTAGTGTGGGTAGCTTCATATTACTTTGGTTTGGTTATATCTGTGAAGGTCATCTAACCCAGAGGTGATACTTCTAATCAATGACTGCAGCACTAAGCTCAGTCTCAATTTTTCTTTGTGATCATTTACTAGATGCCACAGTTATTGAAATTTTGCCTCTGTCCTTTGTTGCTACTTCCTCATTGAGTAGGCAAAACTCCAAGTATTCAGTGTTCAGTTATTTTAATAATAAGGTTTATCTAGTGGAACAGATACAAATGGATCTATACAAATGTAGGGAGGGTATGTATTATGTTTCACATTTTACTTCACAGTTAGTCCAACAGTGGCTGTTTCTAATGAAAGACCCAAGAATCTAGTAGTTAGTCAGCCCATGATGCTTTATGTCTTAGTGGGTCTGCAGTATATGTTGGAATCCCAAAGCAGTAGTTTCTCATATCAATAAAGGAACTGACTTGCTAGCTAAAGCAAGAGCAAACAGTAAATAGAGCAGAATTACAATATTTAATACTTACTTTTCAGCATAGGGCTTTCAGATTCATATATCCACATGCATCTTGTCAAAAATTTAAAACCGCATGCAGTAGAAGAGCATTGTAATTTATTAATCGTCCTTGGCAACATTTCACAAGTCAATATTTCTATAAGCCAGGTTGTTGTGGCCTATATAAGTCACCAATATGACAAATGAAAACACCTTTTCCTATTGGGGATTTTTATCGTTGTCTTTTTCTCACATTACACATGAAGAGTCCTAAAAGAACCTCAAATTTTGCATATGACTTCAACGGAAGAGCCCATGATCAAAAGCTGCTTTCTTACCTTAATATCTTATAACTTCTGAGGTCCTTACACTCTTAAAATTTAGTTTTTTTTCTCATATTATTAATTAAGGTGTTTTCTGTGTGAGAAAATTGATAGAGAATAAATGTTTTATATAAAGTTCACAAATGTGAAGGATATAAGCAATTTTGAAGAAAATATAAACTATTAATCTATATTTTAACACTTTATCATTAGATATTTTTATATGCTCCATGAAGATGCAATATTTTTAGATGTTTTCTCATCGGCCTTACAGAAATGTTATGTGTCATCAATGATTCATCCAGAATGCTTTGCTAGTCATAGAGGAGTAGGTTTTCAGTTTATTGCCTCTAACCAAAGTTAAAAGACTTTTGGCTTTAAGATAAATTCACAACCATGCTAGGCTACATGACTATTACCTTTTATTTTCCCAAGTACATGATCTGTAAATCAGCACATAATCTATGTGGGGGTTTTTGAGAAGCTTTCAAAATGTTTGCATAGCATGACATGTCTCACAAGAAATACAGTTGAATAAAACACTCCATTTGTGGTGGTTAATAAAGTAACATAGGCATGCAAATAATACTGATATTATAAATAGGAATTTCAAATCACTGACTGATTTGAATCATTGAATGTAGTTCTTCTCCTTTATAGAGATTTGTATTTCTTTTTTTTTTACTTTATTTTATTTTTTTAAATGAACAAATAAAAACAACTAGAACAAACCCGTTACCCCCCCTCGTATTTCTATTAAGTCATATTTTTCTGTTGTTGTTTTTTTCCCTAGGACATAGGGAAGTGCTTAAAATGTTTAGAAATTCAATACATCTTGAGTAAAATAAGTTAATTAGTTTCATCTTGTGAAGGATTATACATGGTTCCCACTAGAATTAATTTTCAGCTGGCAAAATGGCTCAGCGGGTAAGAGCACTGACTGCTCTTCCAAAGGTCCTGAGTTCAAATCCCAACAACCACATGGTGGCTCGCAACCACCCATAATGAGATCTGATGCCCTCTTCTGGTACGTCTAAAGAGAGCTACAGTGTATTTATATATAATAATAAATAAATCTTTAAAAAAAAGAATTAATTTTCATTTTATTTCTTCTTGTTTTTGAATATTATGGGATGACAACTATTTCGATGAGCCAACATTTGGAAAAGAACTTAACCCCAGATAAGAACTGAGGAACATATAATTTATAGATTTTTTTTAAAAGTTATTAGAGGTTTTATTTCATTAAAATAAAACATTTTGTTCCCTTCATTATTAAAATATATCACTTCTCCAGGAATTCTTTTTAGATTCATTCAGTGCCAACTACCAGTCTGTGCAGATAAACATACATGAAGTATTGGCGTGCTCCTTAAAATTGGACTTGAACGTGGAAATGCTGGAAAATTCTTATTACTCATGCCAGAGGAGTGAGGTGCCTTTACTTCCAGCAAATGCTGATGTGCAGATAGGAGAGCACATGAAAAATTACTAAAGGTGCCCAGGAGAGTTTTATCACATTCTTCATTGAACTTGGTGTGTGATACAGTAATTGCTTCTGGTACCATTTTTCTTTCCTGTACACAAGGTTGTTATTTATCCATATGCCATGTGAAACAGAGAAAGAGACCTTAAAAGAGAGTCATAACTTGATCTAAAACTACCTTTGACACAATATAGCTGGAGATAGGAATCCCAGGTGAAAAACTATGACTTACTTATAAGAATGAAATATGAGGACAGTAACACTTGACATTGTGGAGAATCATAAATACTAACAAGATATGCCTAAATTTTATCTCTTGTGATGTGCAAGGTTTTTAAAAGTTTTTAATCAGCCAGGGATCAATAAATGTACTTCCCTATGACATGAGATTTTTTATTGGCTTATAAAATTAATAGGTAGAGTGGCCAATTGAACAATCAGATGAATGAGATTAAATGGCATAAAGCTCCTGAAGTTATTTTACTATTTTAATTTCTTACACATATCTTTTATATATCTCACATAAATAAAATTCGTCATTAATTGTTAAAAGTTTTCTAATCCTTCAAAATATTCATTTTCATTGAAAAACATTAATATTTTGGAACAAAAATATAAAATAGTACCAATTATGACTTAACATTAACAATAGAAATACCAATGTATTGCTTCTTCAACCCGATGAATAGCATGCTATTTTCAAAAATTCTTTAAATATATTCATTAAAAAATGTGTTTTATTCAGAAAAGGGTGTTAATTTGTCATCTAGAAAATTAATTTTCTTTATTATGTATTCCTTACTCTCCTCTGTAATGATGCCCTTGGTTTCTTCTGTAATGATGTCTTGATTATACTGTTCAATATATAATGCCATTTTGCATGTAGTATAGCCAATGTCTAATCCCAGTTGATTAAAAATCATAAAGCAATACAACATGTAGTGGCATAATGAGTTATACATAATTATGCATTCATGCAAAGTGTGAAAATGATTGCTAAAGATAAATTGATAGGGAGGCTTGTTCTTAAGTGTTCCAGGAGTATGAATAACTGCTGGTTGCTAGTCTTTGGCAAAAATTAAAAAAAGAAATCTTAGCATTGTCCTTTTCAGTTTGTCTTCTGTAAAATAGAAATTATAATGCCACTGATATCATGTAGTCATTATGAGAAATACATAATTAAAAGACTTAGAGCAAATCCAAGCATCGAGGTAAGTGCTTAGGAAAATATCAACTAGCATTATTGCTTAGTGCACAGAATTTAAATTATTTAATCTGTGCCATTGGAAGAAAGACAACCAAACATTAGCAATTGACTTACAAATAGTAATATGATTACAAGCAGAGTATGAAGTCTGTAGGATCAATCTACTGTACTTCCATAATTCATTTGACTATCATTCTAACTACCCAGAATTTTTGGTCTATTTTCTCCCCTCTAGGGTGTTGTGATTTTCTCCTCTAAATATTCAGCAGTCTTTATATGGCTTCAGGAACTATGGGTTTGTTACTAATACACTGTAACAGAATAGAAGCACTTATTTACTTCAGAAGTTTCTAATATCTGTGTTCTTCTAGCTCAAGAACCGTGGCTTTCCTTGTTGACTAGAGCTTTGAATGCCTCAGTCCACTGCAATAGCCATTTTTCTATAAACTTCTCATCTGTCACACAGTGTTACTTTGGATGCAAAGTCGATTGTTCTGCTATATGAATTTTCAATATGTAGTATGTATTATTGTTGGTTTGTATAGACTAAATATTTATGCACCACTACCAAATATAACACATAGTTAAATCTATTTAAAACTAGTGGAAGGATTAACAGAAGAAATAATTAGATATATCTATAACAGAAATACAGAATGGAAAAAGATGATGTTAGCCTATGGCTGCCTTCCATTTGAAAGCGTGGAGGAAACATGCATACAATGGGTTTTTCAGAACAGTGTTCTCTAAGATTTTGAACTGGAAAGCCTGGGGCAAAGGGGAAGTGTCCTTTGATGGAAGCGTTTATGCCATACTTGTCTCAATCTATTTGCCTGTGGGGAATACATTTTAAATATATTCAAAGCTGTTTATACATTTGATGATATTACAGCAATCAACTTACCGTAGAGGAAACCCAAGTGTCTTGCTCTAAGAAAAAAATATAGAATGAATTTTGATCTGTATCTCTTTTAACTAACTTCACATAAAAGTGCAAATTATGGTTTCTTTCAAATAACCTACTAGTGTTAACGCATGATAGAAAAGATGAGAAAATATATTTCATATAATTAAAAATGACACAGTGGGTTTATACTCCTTTGACTACTTTCATGTGTTCACGGTTGTTTTAGCTTTGAGACTTAAGATATGTATTTAGCCTCACCAGAAATTTAAGTGATAATTATAAAACTGGACAGAACAATGTTGAAGTTTTTGAAAACCTGTTCAACAGCATAGGTCATCAGGGAATTACAAATTGAAAACATAGTGAGAGGTCAAAATAAGCCTTTAATAATGTGCAAAAGATGCAACTGACCATGGTATTGATTGAGAATATCAAAAGGCTCAAAATGCTCCCACTGGTTTGAAATATAGATTTTTGTGAAATATAGCATCCCTTACCAAAGATACAACATTCATGTTCCTTGCTGTATAGCCAAATAAATTGAAAAGTTAGATGTTGACACAAAATTTGAGACATGTATATATATATATATATATATATATATATATATATATGAGGCAATATATATATATTGCAGCTTTATAGATCTTTCTCAGCATTTTAATTAAATGGACAAATAACTGATGTACATATGAACAATCCAATATTATTCAGACCTAATGGGGAAATGAGCTATCATCCTAAAAAGGACATAGGGGAATCCTAAGTCCACGCTACAAACAATGGGAAACAAATCTAAGAAGATTACGTACTGTTTCTTTATATTTACATAAAGTTTTCTTAAAGACCCAAAGTGGACATGTTAAAATCATTAATGGTTAATATGAGTTAGATGAGAAAAGGCAGCTACAGCAGTAACATGCCATGTATTAATATCATCTGCTCTTTGAAATATACTAGAGTCTGAATTCTATTTGCACTTAGCAAGATTGGACACATTCAGTGTGCATTGACTATATGCTTTCTGTGTACCTTGGTGCATATATATATATATATATATATATATATATATATATATATATATTCATGTTTATACTGATTGCTGCCTTATTGACTCACAGGGCTTGACTCCTCAAGTTTCTCATTCTCAGCCTGTGCAACACTTCTCCCTCTCTGCACTGAATGTCACATTAAACACATGATAGTCGCTGTTCCTATCATGAACTCTTCTATGTCTTATTGACCTATAAGCCTACTTTCTCTCATGTTCTAAAACTTACTTTCAAAGTTTTGAATATCTTGCCTCCGTTCCCTAATTTGGGTTGTACCTCTATGCTGTTGACCTATCTTACGTCTCTTTTTCACTAATCTTCACCTGCAGTGATGCATTCTATCTACGTATTTACTATCTGCTATGACATGAATGTATTGGCTTAATTTCTCTTTCGTGTAGAATTGGAGATTACTTACAATAGGAATAGACAAGATATGTGTGGAACTATTGATCATCAGACTGTCTCTCTATGATTTAAGAAAGCAGCTACATTTTATCCTACAGTTTATTGTAGCACTTACAACTTCATTGTTTTATGAATAAGGTTAATATGAGTTACAAGTATTCTCCCAAATACATTGGAAGCAAGAATTCAGCATTCTTTCTTATTCTAGATCTGATTGAAATAGTATACCAGATATTGCATAAGTGGTATAATTCAAATTTGGTTATTAAAGCATGGTAAAATTATATGTTAATCATATTAGGTACCGTAGTCACACAGTGAGGCATTATAGTTAAATATTCTCTTGTAGGACACACATTCTTTAAGAAATATTATCTCCATTCTTAATATTTAAGCTGTGCTACAAAGAATCAGAAGAAAATTAAATTGACTG